>ML956077.1:252999-285158 GCA_009831015.1 Picea engelmannii | reverse complement strand
TTTTTTTTTTAAATTGGGTTTTTTTCTGAGAGGAACTCATATATACAACCCTTTTCTGGAAATTTTGTACAGAAATATACTAAAAATGTTTGGAATGTCGCGGCCCTCTTTTTTCTTCTCCAAAAAAAAATCTGCAAAAATAAAAAATAGTTGCCCACAACTCCGGCCCTGGAAAGTGCTCTGATACCACTTGTTAAGTACCTATACCAGATCTACAAATATACTTCAGAAATAACCAAGAATAAACTCTAAACCATTCACCATAACATGAATACAAGAAATAGAGAAAACCCTTGAGGTAGGGCAACACCATACAATGGATCCTATTATGGAAGGGATCCTCTCCTGTTCACTTGCCTCTTCGAGGGGGCTTCCTCCTAATGAGCTTCAGCTCCAAACACAATAAAAAATATTTGCCCACAATGTCTGCCCAAGGAAAGTGCTCTGATACCACTTGTTAAGAACATGAGTAGATCTACCAATATAATAACTACAAATACTGAATACACAATAGATCCACAAAGCAATATAGAAGAAACCACACAATATTATTACGAAACCCTTGAGGTAGGGCAACACCATACAATTGATCCTATTATGGAAGGGATCCTCTCCTGTTCACTTGCCTCTTCGAGGGGGCAACCTCCTAATGAGCTTCAGCTCCAAATACAATACTTCTCTTCATATCTCATTACATTGCTTGAACCCCTTTATATAGTGCTATCATCTCCTAAGAACATTCTAGAGGAGGAATCTTCTAGAAGTAGAACCTTCTAAGAAGTCATCTTACATTTATTATATTTAACTACCATAGCGGGTCTTATTTAATAATATAGTGGACCTAGTCCACCTTACATTGAATGACCTCCACTATTATCACTATGGGCCCTCTAGGCCCTCCAACTACCTCTCTAGCTACCTTACATGTTTCCTTCCGATATTTTATTCATAAATTTCTTGAAGTGTACATGGACGATTGGACAGTGTATAGTTTTCCCAAAGACCACATCAGGCTACTATGGTTAATGTTTGATGGTTTTAGGAAGCTACATATCTCTCTAAACCTAAAGAAGTGTATATTTTTTGTGCCTTTTGGAAATATGTTGGGACATATAGTATGCAGGGAAGGAGTTTTGGTTGATCCTACTAAGGTTGTTGTGATTCTTAAAATGCCTCCTCCTACGATTGTTAAGCAGTTGTGGTCAAATTTGGGTCACACTAGATATTACTGCAGGTTTATTAGAATTTATACATGCATAACTTTCCTGCTAGAGAAGTTAATGAATAAATATGAAGTCTCCAACTAGAAACCCGAGTGTGATCAATATTTTATCATTCTCAAAGAAAAGTTGAGTATTGCACCTATTCTGATATATCTGAATTGGAAGATGTAATTTCATGTACATATCGATGCTTCTAGCATTGCTTTAGGTGCAATCCTTATGCAACCTGGTGGTGGAAATCTGGATCACCCCATCTATTTTGTGAGTAGAAAGCTTTCTCAGGCCAAGTGCAACTACACCACCACTGAAAAAGAAATCGTGGCCATGGTTTATGCTTTGCAAAATTTTAGACATTATTTGTTAGATGGTCATTTTAAATTATTTATTGACCATTTACTTCTGAAATATATGGTCAATAAGCATGTGCTAGAAAGGAAGATTTGTCGATGGTTGTTTCTCTTTCAATAATTTTCCTTCGAATTCATTGTCAAACCTAGAAAATTAAATGTTGGTCCTGATCATTTATCCTGATTGGAGTCAGGGGAGAGTGGCAGGGTTGTAGATGACCAGCTCTCAGATGCAGATCTTTTTAAAATTGAAGTTATCCCTGATTGTCCTTCTGATATTGCATTGTTTCTTACTACTGGTACTATGCATGATGGGTATTATGCAACTCAAAAAAGGCACCTCGTAGTATGTTCTACTAATTATCAGTCGATAGCAGGATAGTTGTATAAGTTGGGGTTGGATAAGATCCTGCGAAGGTGCATACTTGTCCATGAGCAGCCTGAAATCTTGTGGGAATTTCATAGTGGAGTTACAGGAGGACATGTTGGAGGGAAAGCAATTGCACAGAAAATACTTCAAATTGGATTATGATGGCCAATTGTCTTCAAAGATGCCAAGGATTATGCTATAGCTTTTGATGTCTATCAAAGGGTCGGTAAGTCATCACACAAAGATAAGTTGAGCTTACACCTTGTTCGAGCTATTCAAGATTTTGAAACGTGGGCAGTTGATTTCATCGAATCGATCAATCCACCATCTAAGCACTCAAAGGCAAGGTATATCATCACTGCTACAGATTATCTCACCCATTGGGTTGAAGTCGAACTGGTATGAGATTGCACCACAGATACAACAACTAGGTTTGTGTTTGAGAACATCATTACCTATTTTGGGTGCCTAAGGAGTCTAAACAGCGACCAAGGTGCACATTTTATCAAGGAAACAATAGCCACTCTCACTCCTGATTTCCTGATCCATCATCACAAAAGTAGTCCATACCATCCACAAGTAAATGGTACAGTACAAGAATTTAAAAAGATTCTAGAGAGTGGATTGACAAAAGTATGTTGCACTAATAAGGATGATTGGGATGAAAGGTTTCCAGTTGTGTTATGGGCCTATAGGACTACTAAAAAGAAACCACATAGGCACACTCCTTTCCAACTAATCTATGGTAGAGAAGCAGTTGTCCCCAACGAGTTCAACACCCCCTGTTTATATATTGTGCAAGTGACTCATATGAAAGATGATGAATCAGTTGTGGAAAGGGTTGCAGAGCTATTAGAATTGGATGAAGCAAGATTTATGATCAATTTTCATAAGACTGTGGAGAAGCCTAGACATAATTCTTAGCATGACCGTCACATTAAAACCAAGACTTTTGCACAAGGTAATCCGGTTTTGTTTTATGACAGTAAGTATCAAAAGAATCCATAGAAATTGTAGATGCATTGTCTTGGACCATTCATAGTTGCGGAAATTCAGGAATCAGGAGTTGTTAGACTAGCACAACTAAATGGTAATCTTCATCTAGGATGGGTGAGTGGTGCATGCCTGAATCCCTACATATCTATTTATTGAAAGAATTTTCTCCACACTCTTGTCACAGGGAGTGAATAAAGTAGGTAGGTTTCTATTTTGTTTTTTTGTTTTCCCTTTTCGTCCAATAAACAATGATGTGTCAAACTGTCACTTGTCCTAGATTCTAGATGTAACTGTCAGTTTGTCCAGCCTAAATCACACCTTTATGGTCGAAGAGGAGTCTGTGTCAAAACTTTTATGCATTTAGTAGTTTCTGAGGTCCAATTCATTGTCACGTTGTTGTCACTATGTTCATTAAATGCAGTTTGTACATTTTCGTTCCAGTTTTGTTCATGCCCGTCAAATCCATTTAAGTTCAAAAGGATGTCAATGCCTTTCCGGTTAACTGTCGACATGTTCATTAAATTATCCAAATGTTGCATCCTATCAAAGTCATATTGGTAATTGTGTTCGTTATTTCCCAAATCTTGTATTAGATCTTGTTGCATTTGTTGGTCATATCCTTCGTTAATGTAAAATTACTTCTTCATTGTCTCCCTTAATGGTTGTTTAATGCTTAATGTTTTTCACCTCCCTACCATTTCCTATAAACTTGTCATCGTCCGACTGTTCATGTTATTTTGTTTTTTCCAAGTCATTTGCATACCCAATCCTTGAGTCTACCGAGTGTTTTTTGCATCCTCACCTATTTCCTCTTCCTCGTATTGTTCTTGTCTATTTGTGCAAGTTTCCCACCATGGTTCGCACTACAACTGCTCGAGGGACCATTCCAAAGGTTTTTTTTCTGGTGGAATTCATTGATCCCTGCATTGAGATAATAGGTGATTTACAAGGAAAGGTATAACAGACTCGACTACTCAATATTGACTTTACATATGCAACACTGTATCCCCAAATTGAAGTTCATACTTACATGGATTGCACAATGCTACCATATAGAGAGTTCCAATGGAAGTGGAAACCTTCATATTTTCCACTTCGGGACTCCACTCTGATGAACTTGCGATACTTGCCAGCATTTGGGACTACTGAAGAATTTTGCGGATGCACTAACTTTCTTATCAGATGGGTGCACAATGGTTTTTTTTGGATGGATAATGTGTACCCCATGCACGTCAAGGATATTCACAAGTTGATGGGTCTTTCAATGGAGGGGCAGAATGTATCTCAAGGATTCCAAGGCTTGGGGAAGCACAGTCGGAAGAAAGGCGAGATCGACCTCTATAACAAGTATGGAACAAAACGTGGAGGTCGTGGCACACACATTTATCCCATCAATGACGAACAGGTCCGATGTGCCTGTTATTTGATCACCAACAAAGTCATGAAGAATTAATCAATGGGAGAGTGCATGCTTGACGTGATATTACTTATTGACTTCTGCAAACAAGGATCGTCATTGAATTGGTGTAAGTATTTTCTCATGGAGATGTTGCAAGCCTGCACTGACATGTATGAATGGGAATTTTGTTTCATATATGGATATGTGTTGGTTTCATTCATGATGTGGAAGTGGAAGATGACACAGGGTCACAAATTTTCCTACACTACTAACCCCTAAATCGCCAAAATGTTCAACCCCTGGCACAATCAAATTGTTGGCACCATCACAACAACCAACAACACTGCATTTTTTCAATGGTACAATGACCTCATCAGTGCCACTCATAGATCGAGGATTCTACAGGAGTTGCTCCATCAGCATACCAACAAGATCTGGTTCAACATGAACCGAGATAATACCTTTGTGAGGCCTCTAGGAGCTGCTCTAGCCCTATTTCATACACCTTCATTGCATTTTATTTGGATGAGGAAATCTTTGACAAGGAAGTCACTTCATGGGCCAAAGTAACAAAGGAAAAGAAGAAATCATGTGTCTCCTACACGATACCGGTAATATCACAACACCCATCTCTTGCACACATATATGGTGCAGGCCCAAGCAAGACCGCATCAAAGAGACAGCACACCCTCGAAGTCCGAGGAGGAAGAGTAGGAGGAGAAATTACCAAAGTTTGTTTTGCTACAATTTCCATCCATCCCCGATGATGCTACCATATCATGTAAGATTTTTCGTGATGTTCTTATAGCTACATTTCCTCCTAAGAAAACATGCATTGGCTCACCATATGCATCTGTACCTGACCCCATTATCATTGATACAATTCCCATTTCTTCACTTATGCCTCATGCCCGCACTATTCCACCTATGTCATCTTATGTCCCCATCATCACCATTTCCGATGACCTCATAGAACAATTGAAATTCACCCATGTCATTGAATAAATTAAATGATATAATGTTAGTTATGTTGTGGATGCCCCATCCACCACTCCATCATCCCCTCCCCATTCTGACATTGAAACTATTGAGAAATAATATAGTGACATATTTACTACAACTATAGGAACTACAGTCCAGATTCCATCCACCTTTCCCCCCATTCTGCAGGTCCATGTCCCACTTGACAGCCCGCCAGATCCTAACCCCAACCCCAAGCTAGCCAAATTATGGGAGAAAAACGAGCATATGGGTCAAGATCCTCCAATTGAACTGATGGATACCCAGGAAGAAGATATTTTCACTCACAGCACCATCTCTGTCAAATAATAGGTTGCACCACTACTGAAAGACCCCCAATAGTGTTGTGCCATATTAGAAATGTTCCTAGAGTGAAAAAAAATTCTTAGTATGCTTCCCCCACATTTCCACCATAGCATTCAATGTAGATTTCAAGCTACCTCAGCTAGCCCTGATTGCGCAAGCACCCCAAGTCTCTCTAAACAATCTTTCAACAGGGGTCAGCCAATTACATCATGACTACCCATGGATCCATATCTCACTAGTGAAGATCTTGCAACCTGATCCACATCGTATCTATTGAACCTTATGTGTGCCTCAATTGATCAACTTGAGCACCAAATTGATGTGACAGAGAAATCCAATGACAAACTTACTCAGCATACACATCAATTGTGCCAAGAGTTAGTTGTCATAGCATAGGAAAGATACCAAGAGCATCAATTGTGCACACAGAATGAGTTGACTATTGAGGTAATATAAGTGAAGTTTTCTCAAGTGTGGCCCACATTCAGGCAAGTGGCATCAAAGTTACCATAAGACATCACCCCGGTTGTGCTAGTGGAATGGGTTTCACTTGTAGTTGAATCATGGTCATAGCTCATAGACAATACATACAATCTCCAGCAACATATAGAGGCTATTTGACTCCAGGAGCAAGAGCAGCTCAAAGCTATGCATGAAAACATCACATGGGTTGTTGTTGAGGGGGATACAATCGTTCATCCCTCCATTCCCAGGTTGATGAATGCAAAACAAAATTTACAATAGTCAATGACTGGGTGAGTTTTCTAGAACAAAGGAATAAGATAACAGAGGAACTTCGAGTTCAGATCCAGCAGATGCACATGAAGGCGCAGGAAATCACTGACCCCATTACATAGCAAGCCAAGTTCGTAGAAATTCAATAGGTCGATGAGCGACTTGATGGAATATATGAGGCTACCCAGGAAGCCAAAAAATAACTCAGAGACTTCATACCTATGGTTTAGGATGCCTATGTCAATATTTTTCAATTAGATTTAGCTACAAAAAATGAGTGGAGGAATCTATTTACCAAGAATCCAGCAGAGCCGACTGTTACAACAACCAAAGAATTCGTTGCAGGAGCTTCCATTTTGGTGCAGAAATGGTAGGATCACATGGATCAGTATGACATCTTCCACCAACACACAGTGAAGGTCGTCCCAGAGTTTTTCCCTCTATTTAAAGTAGGCCCCAATAAGGAAATAGAAGGTTGACTTGGGGTGAGTCAAAGGTTGTGGTTGGGGCTTGTAGGGCCCCTTCAGTTTTGGGAATGCTTTAAATTTGGGAAAAATGTTGCAACCTAACTAAAAGATGACGAGTAGTGGAAGGAGTCAAAAGTTTCACATACCAACTAGAGAATTGTAAGCAGCGGGAATAGCTAGAATACTGTGGGATAAGTAAGAGTGTAAAAGCAGAAGATGTAGTCGAAAGTGCCATGCAATAGTTGGAAAAGCAACAAGATCATCGGATGCCAGCGAAAAATCCGAGAAGAAAACAGAAGAAAGATTCCAAGATGCGGGAAAGGAAACATATAAATAAGAAGTCAGACCATCGAGAAAAAGGTGTATGTGCAGTCGAGTAGTGAGTAAGTGACATTATTGTACCTTTTGGGGGGATTAGGTTAGGTTTGGAGAAGTCATGATGACTTATTGTAAAGGGTTTGTTGGGGGAGTTTTTTGCTTGTGCAGTAGGGTTTGAGTTTGTAATAGGTATTCAGGACTAGATCTCATCACGCAATTTATTGCATGAGAAATATACTTATCGTATGATAGTTTATGGAGATGTTATTGATATAACAGATTGTTTTGGGCCCTAAAAATCCTTGTCTCATTGGTATGTTATGATGTGCATGGATCTATGATTTTGTTGCATAAACTAATTAATTTATTTCTATTCAATATTTGATCACTATCATTATGCATATTTAATTGTTAATATATGAACATACGAGGTGCTAAGTTATACCTAATGTTGTGTTCTCTTTAACTCACTTTACCACACACACGTCTCAGCTACACTTTGGGTGAGACCTCCTTCCCTTGCGGAAGGTTGAATATGCCAGTGTGCCTAGACTACAGCAATGCCTTTGTTGTTAACCTTCAATAACCCTAGTATCTATCTTGCACCAATAGTCCCTAGGTTTATGAGGGAATTATTTCACCCAACCATCATCTCGTGACATATCTTCCTTGAGAAATCGATAACACAAGGTGAGCATTGATGGTCAAAAGGAAGAAACAGGTTTTCCTACTACATTGATTACCTACTTTTTGTCTATATGTGCATGCCTGATGTTCCAGGATATGGCCTTAGTGCAACAAAATATTGTTGAATGCGCAGCTATTATGTGTAACCTAGAGCGTTTGTTGAATTTATATATGGCAAGTTCTAGATGTTCCTCTGGCATTTGAGGGATAGTTTCATTGGTAAACATCAGATATATCTCTTCCCACTGGAATGATGTGTCATTTTCGATGACACATTGGGTGTCATTACACACAGGACCTGAGGTATCTATATCTACTTCTTCCTCTTATTTCCCTAATGAGACCTCAATAGTAGGGCTATTTCATATTTCCTTCTGTATGATGATCTTAAAATCAGAGGGAGAGGATTTCAACATCTTAGAATAGAAAAAAAAACTCTAGTTATTATCATGAATATAAGAATGGGATCGAGACTTGTGCAACGATCATGTGTGGTGATTTCATGGCCATGAGCTCTAGAGAGTGTTGATCATAATTTAGCAATCAGGTATTAACCATTTTAGATTTAGGGCAAGTGACAATGAGAAATGAATGAGTGGGGAAGGGAAACCAAAGCATAACCTGTGTATTGACTCAAACCCACCTGCACTGTCAATATTTGTCAATATTTAATAAAATATGGGTGCAGAACAAGTTGGATGGAAAAATGGGGAGAGGAGAAATGATTTACATATATTTATAGAAAAGGAATGAATCTATCCCATGAACAGGTGGAAAGGCCAAAAAAGGAGGGATGAAATAGGGTTTGAAACACTTGTGCGCGACCTCGAGAGGACAAGTTTTTATAGTTACGGGATGAGTTTTATTATTGTGTGGTTTTACCCTTCCTTTTCGTTCTGTGAATGATTTCCCTTTTCCCTAATTTATTAAACAAAACAGGGTTTGCATAATAAATAAATAAAAGAACCAGGTTTTACTTAGTTCCTACCTACTATCCCATGAAAAAAGAAGAAGAAATGATTTTAACGTCCATGAAGCTAACAATAGCCTATGGGACAGACCACCTCACACACTATTTTTTGCAATTCATCCCTTTTCCTATTCAACTTGATGATGACCTCCACCAATTTCTCCATTGTCCCCTCGTTGAATAAATTATTCCACGAGCTAGTTGTCAAGATATTTATATAGTTGTCCCTGCTATCTTTGAAAGCTTCACACTCTAAAATGAAATCTTTTTTTGTTTCCACTTTTCCAGAGGTGCAGAACAGGCACACCCTTTCTTCTCAAGATTCTTTTAGTATTTTCCAACGCCCAGTTTCACAACGGAGTTATGGGAATTGGTTCTTAATTGGGCAATAAGCATTTTGGCTCTCCAAGATATATTGGCCCCGATGTAGGCTTCTTGATGATTATTTTATGTGGGGTTAAACTCTTCAATATAATACTCTTTCTTTCTCCCGAGCCCTTTATCCCAAGTTCGCTTGTGGAACCTATCAATAACAAAATCCTTTATCTCTTTATTGTTCATAGGGAACTTGCTCAAGTGGATATCCCATTTACTAATACATTTAATATTTTTTCTCATCCATGTCTTATTTCTTTTGCACAATATGTTATTGAAGACGACCTTAGGCCACCGACTATCTTCCATTTTCTCAATTCTTTTTAGATATCTTATGAGACGCACCATAGCAATTGCTTCAATAGGAGCAGCCCCCATTTCACTCAACATGATATCATAAGGGACTGAGCTTTTAATTTTAAACTTGTTTGTGATAAAGCATTTTTTAATCTTCTCAATTTGTTTCCACTGTAAGTCAGATGGGTTGTTGGCCCACACTTCACAACCATATAGAACCATCGGGATCATTAAAATCCCAAAGAGGGTTTTCATAGTCTTCCAATCCCATAGCTCTGCTTCTCTGCATCTATTTTGAAAAGCATAGAACGCTTTCCAACCTCCCAGAGTTCTGTTATTTATGTAACCTTCCCATCTTAGATTTGTGTTGAAGTCAATTCTGAGGTATTTGCAATCTTCCACTTCTTCAAGAGTGTTTCCTTCAAAGTAGAACTTATGTTGCTTATGTTTTCTTTTGCTAGAAAAAATTACCACTTTCGTCTTGCTAGTATTGACTTGAATTCCCACTGTACTACAAAAGTGCTCAAGGGAAATTAAGTGTTATTGCAACCCAAGATCATATTTAGCAATAAAAATAAAGTCATCTACATACAGAAGAAGCCTTATCACAAAATCACCCAAAAGAGCACCATCACCCTTCTGTGAGTTTAACCACTCTTCAAGTTTGTCAATATATAAGCCAAAGAGGGTAGGGGACAATGGGCACCCTTGCTTGACCCCAATATCGCTCCTAAAACTCTCGGAGATACCAGCTGACGTTTTGATTTTGACTTTAACCTCCTCATATAGCCTATGGACGGTTGCTCTAAGATGTATAGGATCCCCAAGTTCCTCCATTCTATGCGAAATTTAATCTCTAGGGACCGTGTCAAACGCTTTTTTTAAATCGACAAAGCAACAAATGGCTTCCTCTTTTTTCTCCCACACTTTTTCAATGATGTGCCTTAGAGTTATACCTTGATCAATCATTGAGTGTTTAGGTCTGAAACCTACTTGCCCTTTAGCACGCTTATCCCTTCTTCTGCCCACTTGTTGATTCTATTTTCTAACATACTTCCAAATAACTTCGCAAACAAGGCATTTATCATTATGGTCCTATAGTTGGAGGGATTGTTGACATCTCCACTCTTGAAAAGTGGTATTGCTAGGCTCGTTGTCCAATCTATAGGGAATCCCTGCTAAATGATGTTGTTGAAAATTTTCATAATGTGAGGTGCAAGAGTTTTTGAACCCCACTTTAGATATTCTCCCTGGAGTTCAACTAAATCTTTTACTTTTCTAACACCCAACTTTTTGATGCCCACCTCAATTTCTTGCACGGTGAAGAGCTTAGTAGTAGTGTTGACCAAGGGAGGAGGTTCCACCTTAGGATCTTGCTCATAAACATCTATGATGTGCTCAAGGTAGGGTCTATGTGAGTGATGATGTGGGTTCTCTTGAAAAATCGCCAGTTAGCACGAGTCTTTTGGTGTCCAAATGATGAAAAATGGTGAGTGAATGGGGTTTCGAGGGTTTTTAAATGGAATTTCACCGATGTATCGACGTAAGAAGAATATGTCAGTTTCTCGATGTATCGATGAAGGAAGAGAATCTTTGGTCGAAATATCGGTGAAAGGATAAGATGATGAAGAACTTACATTTCAGTGAGGAAGGGAATGCGGTGCCACTATATCAATGAAGATGGAAAATCGTCGACGTATCGGCATGAAATGGAAATTCTCTTTCAACGCTCCCTATTTCAGTGGGTGATGTAAATATCTCATCGGTACACTACATATCAGAGAGCTATGGAAATATTCCTCCGATACACTATGTATCGGCGAGCAATGCAAATCTTCCTCTCATATACTACGTATCATTGGAAATATTCACTTCAAGACAAGTTAAGTCTGGTAGAAAAAGGAAAAATAGAGCTAAGAGTTTGAAGGAACTTCACAAGTGAAAATCATAAAGGTTTGATGGAAAAGGGGCTTGAAAGTTCAAAGAAGCAAAGAAAAGGAGGGGGTCTGAAGATTATTTCACATAGAAAAAGGTCATCAAAAGAAAAGTGAGGAAAATTTTGGGAAGGGGTTGTTGTTGGCACAACACAACCCCACCATTGGTGCATAATTATTTGCACATTATTTAATTATTTGTGCACGTTCAATAAATAAAATTATGCATAACAAATAGCTTTGTAATTATCCATAATCACTTTACATGTTAAGATCAAGTTTAGCCATGCATTTATGGATCCCAATCTTAAGTAAACTTTACTTCGAGAATATTATAGTTGTACCTTAGTGAACTAAAAATAAATGAGCATATTTCATGCAATCATCTACTCTATAAATAAAGGACCTAGTCCTCATTTTCAAAAAAAAAAAAAGAGTTGATAGAGAAATAATTGCGCTCTATCATTTGTTCCACRGATGTTTCCATTTCAAGGGTTTTAGCATGTATATCTTGTGTAATTTGTGAGTTTGGTGTTATGTTATGATCCTATGTCTAGGTGTAATTTCAAACATGGTATCAAATAAATGATAGAGTAAAATCCAATTATTGATTAGGATGGATCATTTGCTTTTGCAAACCTGTCATGTGGGATTTTTTTATATCTACACATTCTAGTATATTTGGTGTAAATGTAACTACATGGTTAAGTATGAAAAAATCAAATTAGTCAGGAACATTCTCATTTCGTAAAAAATAGACTCTAGAAGCTCAAACTATACATAGTTTATTGACTATGTAGGGTTTTGTAAGTTTCATTTACAAAAAGCTTTTCTTTTTAAATCGAAATGCGTTAAAAATATCATTTTTTATGTTTTACTATCATTTGGTTTATTTTTCCAGTGCATGGTTTAGTTTCCCAACATACCTTGTTTTTTCACCTTAATTATCCAATGGCCTCTCCTTATTCCTCTATCCAACCCCCCCATCCCAATTTTTCAGCAGTCCTTTACTCCTAATGCATCACTTTTTGGTAACCACCACCACCAGACATATCTTGGCACCCTAATATTATTATTGGTCCCCTCCTCCTTACTATCGATTCCTCTCCTTTCCATTGGAATCCCTTACCATTTTATCACCACCTCCCAACCAGCACCTTTTTTTTCCATCCCTGATGATGACACTTCCTTTGACACCTCACCAATTCTTCTTTTTATTAGTGTGCACCCTCCTCCTTTGACCACACGCACACCTTGTCTTTGGGTTGAGTTGTAGTCACATCCTCTAATGGAGTGCCCCCCTCCATATAGATACCTCCACATGTACCTTCACTCAACCACAATTACCATCCACAGAGATAGCCACATGGCATCACTCCTCATTATCATGTCATCTACACCTACAAAACATTGACATTTTGCATCCTTAAGGCACCACAACAACATTTTATGCCCAATCAGCTCATAATGTAGGCTCAGTCAAACTACATAGTTAGTGCCATGTGTCCAAATTAGAATTTCTACATGGAACTTTAGAACCCCCTATGAGTATTCACAATTAGACTTTGAAGGCTATTTTCAAACTAAGATAACTTTATCATTTGAACTCATATTTTGGTATCTATCCTTTATGATAGTATATTTTTTAGTCCTCTACATAGTGGCATAGGTGGATTTAGTTTATTTTGTTAACTAATGCAGTTGAAGTTTATTTTTCAATAGACAGGTAAATATCATCCTCTTTTTTGCAACATTCCAGAGGCATAATGTCCTCATATGGACTCATTTTTTAGCCCCACTTTTTTTAATTTATCTATTTTTTCGATTCTATGTAGCAGTATAGTTTATTTTATCTAATTCTACATTATAATTTTTCATTTTGAAAAATGGATACCACTAAGCCTTGTGAGGTTCAATTAACAAACACCATTTATTATTATTTTAAATCCTACATGGAATAACTACTCATAAGTAAAGGTATGTGTCAAATCACATGTGGGCTACATCAACACCTTTAGATACAAAAAAACATTCAAAATGGTAAAATCACAAAAATGAAGCAAGAGGCCTTATTGGCATGTCCATATTTGAGGATATGAAATTTCATATTAGTCCCCTGGCATCCCAAAGGAAGCACGGTTGAAGTTTGAAAAACTTTTTGGGAAAACAAATTTAATTTTTGCTAGTTAGTTGGAAAATTGGTTTATCTCTCTTGATCTAGAAAAAAATTGCAAAATTGAAGGCTACATAACAAAATTCAAGATCTTAAGACTTCAACTTAGTGATTGTGTAATCACTAATCCAAATGATTATGAAATTATGGATATTCTTTCTAACCTCAAAGATATTTTCGATATTTTTTTCCCTGCATTTTATTCCACCAGAGGTGAATTAAGTGCAAATTATAAAATGCTTTCTTTTTATATGTTTTTGTGAACAATTAACACATCAGTAATATGAGTACATTCACATCAGTTCAATTGATATAGATTTCAAATAGAAATCATATTTTTTTTCACAAAAACAAGGGTACCAAACCCTAAGAAGAAGCAATCTAAAGGAACCAAACCACCCAACATCGTCAAATCTCCAACTGTGACAACTCCACGGTCCCAAAAGGGAGCTAAATCAAAGGAGAAGACATTGTTGGAATAACATGATAAGAAATTCCATCATAACTCTTAATAATTTGGATATATTAAATCAACAATAAATATTATAATGGGAGGTCCAATTGATCCATTGAATGAGCAGTTGACTAGGCATTCAACTAGTCAAGGAATTAGACAAAAGTAGTTGATCAATGCACATAACAAGGAAACATTCAAGGAATTTATTATGCACTCTCACCAATATAAGTGCACCTAATTTTCTTCACTTCAAGGGATTTGGTTACATCTTGGTGCTACATAATATTACCTCCAACATCGATCTATAAATAACAAGAATAGCATGTGTGATATGTGTTATGTATGTAAATCTTTTGGTTTCTTATTCTCCTATGTATGTTGAGCTACACTCATGTGTGCTTAAGTGTTGTAACAATGTCTTTAGACACCATCTCTTCATGAAATACATAAATCTATAATATACCTAATTATCTATTTCTCCAACATGGTATTACAGATATCAGCTTGAGATCTAGACTATTGACTATAAGTCTTTTGGAGGTTATCAATTGTGCACACTCCTAACGAGTTGGATTTGTCTAGTAGATTGACTCGTGGTTTTAACCTATAGATTGAATATAGGATTATATATGTATATCATCACAATGTTTTCCAAGCAAGAGACTATGGTTCTAAACAGCCACAAATATGGAATATGGGCACAAGATATGGAAACATTATTCAAGAGTAAAGCACTCAGGTAATTTACAAAGACTATAGTTCTAGATCCAAAGATTACCAATAGAAATTTTTCATTGAATAGAAGGAAAATTATATAGTATTCATAACAACCTACATTTCTAGATAAATTCACGTTCATACAAGTGGGATAAACTATTTGAATACTATCGATAACAAGTTGAAGACTTTGTTTGATAAAACCAATGAAAAATCGGTTATGCAAATTGAGAAATAGTTCATCTCTCAAATCCTTCCTCCTTTAAAACTATTGAAGATTACTTGGCTCACATAAAGTAACTTTAGTTAAAATTGGGTGAACATAAAAAGGATTTTCCAAATAAATATGTTTATCTCATATAATTTATCTTGATGAATCTAAAGATACCCCATGATGTGTTATGTTGAACATTCCATGCTAGCTAGACTTACAAAAAAAAATTGTATGGATTATTCCTTTGATTGTTTCTATGGTTTGTTGATTAGGGCACGGGAAAAAATTGTTTAATGAAGGAAAAATTGAGGTCAAGAAACAAACCATTCACTGAAGGGAAAGAGTCGACAGAATTATAGAGAAAGAGGTCAATAATGCATCCAGAAGAAAGAATGTGATTGCATCGACCTAAATGTTAAGAAGAATAATGGTGATCAATTCAACTAAGAAATTCAAGAAGAAGAAAGCAGGTTATTCTTATAGGAAATTGGGGCATATGGAGAAAGCGTGTTGACAGGAAAATAAGGACCTAAAGGAGAAAGTCAAGAATCTTGAAATAAACGTACTAACTAGAATATTGACCAACTTACAACACGAACTTCAAAAGGTAAAGTAGATAATTATAGGTTTTTTGTTAATGATTCCCAAGCCTTGTATGCTCACACTTCTAAGAGTGAGTGGGTGGTCACATTTGGTTTCATCCATCATATGGTTAAATATGCTTCTCTCTTTTATTTAATATGTAAAGTATATAAAAATAAACCATTATAGCATACGATTATGGACTAAATATTAGTTGTTGTGGAAAGATTGAATGTCAGAATGGTGTGATCGATAATGTGTATCGTGTACCTAGTTTGGGTGCTAATTTTTTGTTTGTGCCCCAACTAACTCATACTAGAAAGAAGGTAGAATTTTGGCCAAATCACTTTCTTGTTGTTAACAAAGGATTTGTTGACCCTGAGGACAAATTGTATAAGTTTTGTAACTTTCCCAAGAAATGTCTAGGATCAACTACACTCATAACCTAGATTTGACAACTAGAGTATAATTTGGCATGAACATCTTGAACATCTAAATTTTGTAATCTTGAAATCGATGGTGAAACATAACATGGTTACTGGACTACATAAGTTTTTTCTCCCTTATGGATTATGTGAAGGGTGTATGCTTGGAAAGCATCACAAAGCTTATTTAGAAATAGGGAAGGCCTAGAGAGAAAATACTCATATGGAACTTGTCCATTGTGTGATGGGGAATAATCCCCCACTGATTAGGGTCAAATCAATGGTAGAGTGAACAAAATATACCGATTAAATTTCCATATCAATCATATGTGTCTATTCAAATGAGAATGTGTGAATAAGAATACATGTGGCTAGGTGGCTAGCCCCTTTGTTGTATTTAATAAGTATCCCTGAGAGAGTCTCACTCCAAATTCTTTGATCCTCTCTCTCCAAATTTGAACACAATGAGGAACACAACCTTCCTCAAACAAGTATATAAATTGAGAATAATAAGCACATGACAAAATAAATAACTACTTGTAATTAACCGATCTTAATTCGTATCAAGCAACCAATTCCCCCCTAAATCATGTAATAAGTAATTATCAACAAAATGAATTACACATTGATTTGGGGGGGGGGGGGGGGGGGGGNNNGGAGGGATATATTTATATTAAAATCAAAAGATAATAGAAATATGATACTTAAATGTTCCATTGGCACCTTCGCCACCAAAGATCGAGTTCCTCCTCACCTGGACCACTTACAGATTTCAAATTCACTTCAAAACTCTTTACTATACATGGATGGGAAAATAAACAAGGATTTAAATCCTAAATTTAGGAAAGAGTGTCAACTCATAAACAAGGGTTTTTGTAGAAGGGAGTGATCATAAAATTCCAAGACTAAATTTGCAATATAATTCTCTAGCACGTCCATTGGATGTAGCTAGGGTGGTTGGGAGGACTTGTTACCCTCCCCACCCAGGTTCAATTCCTTGTAAGTGACATGTGATGCCCTTAATGGTTCTATATGATGTTCTTGTTGTTCAACCCCCAATATTCTGAAAATGATCGACCTCCCCATGTTCTCTCACACATTTCGTGGGGGTTTTCCATGGACGTAGAGAGTACCGTTATTCGGTGTCGTGAACCACATGTAAAAAAAAATACATAATTCTCTAGCATAAGGATACTAATATTGTTAGTTGCCCCTTATCCAACATATGAATGTTGTTTATACTCTTAGAAGTTAGTTAAGTTCATTGCAACAAAATTTAGGGTTGTATAGGTGTATGAAACCTATAATTCCAACTCATAAGCATGCAATTAATGTGCATTTATTATTTTTTGCAATTTGTGTAATGCATCCGCACCTTTATTAAGGGAAAAGAACATATTATACATGTGTTTCCTTAAGTAAAAGTGTGTATAGAAAATAAATATCCTATAAAACTACTTTATGTGGAGAAAAATTAGTCAAATGGACATATCTTATCCAAACAGGTCATTAATTAACAATGATGATCAAATAATGCTATAACAAATCCCCCCTAAAGTATAAGGTCATAAGGGAATATCATAGCTGAAATACATTATAATATTGTAGAGGAATTTGGTAAGTGGGACCAAGTGGAGTCTAGCAAACTCGGGATCAAAATGTACCTACAAACAAAACCAAAATATTAGATTATATCTTCCCCAAGGCATGCATACCCATTCTTAGGTGAAAAGACCACCAAATCAAGCACATTCTTTATCCATGAAGTATATATAAAATGTAGAATCATTTCCACAAAGAAACACATAGTGGATCCATGTCAAATACAGATCATAGACATGAGAAAATAAATAGTGGATCTATATCTCAGTGTACGTCAAGAGAAATACTAGAACTGAGTGAAATTACATGCAATAGGGGTAGTAGCATAAGAATGAGATGCTACTATAACCCAAAGTATTCAATCCAAATCTATTGAATGTACGAATCTACACCATGCAAATAAATGATCTAATGTCAAACATGGGAGAAACCATTTTATTATAATTAGTCATTGATGTATATCGTTAACAAAGGAAATACCACCCACCATTAATGAAAATGGGTGTCAAGGTACATATTACATTCTAGAAAGTGTGGATAAACGTGTTGACAATGAACACTTGTAGAATATATCAATCATGGGACATAAATGTATTCCCACTAATAGCAAGGGAGCCTGCCACTAGTGACTACAAGCCTCGATGTACTCTAAAGTTCTTTAAATCTCATTCCCATAGAAAATGAGTTGGTTTCAATAGGAAGAGATCCACTAGAAGGAGAGCACCAAGGCATTCCCCATCAACCAACATGAGAATGAAATATTAAATTGATATGATTTGAATTGTTAGCCTATGGCTTACCTTTACCAATCACTAAGTCTAAATTGTCACCTATATTTGTATTATTCATTTAGGATATTAGTAATATATCCTCAAGTGATTACTAATGATTTCGTTAAGATTTCCTAGCCTAGTCATCATGCATGATTTTAGGATCTAGAGCAAATCTCTCTATGAGGTGGCATCACCCATTGTACTATAAATATGTAACATTGGAGTGAATAATATGTTGGGTATGTGTTATATTCTTTGCACGAGTAGTAAAAAAAATGTATGCCTCGGGAAACGTGTCATGCATTTAGGTGTTTCTTTTTGACACATGGTTTTTTTCCTATGGTTTTCTATTTCCGGTTAAGGAATTAGGGTTTTGGACTAATCCATGTCATTGGGTTAGGGTTTTGGATGTCGTTGGCTCCTATACGTATATTGTATTGTAAACAATGTAACACAATGTATGAATATAATATATGTTGGTTTTCCCGGTTTGGGTTTCCATGGGAAAAATCTCTGTGTAATGTTTGCATTTGCCATTGTATATTTTCTATTGTTTTCTGAATATTTGTTTAGAGTAGACATTGTACAAGGTTAGAATTTACATAATATGTGTTGGCTAGTGAGCCTTTTCCTCCATGTTGTTGTTCTTGTTTATGATTTATCAATTATTATCAGAGTTGGTTCTGGCTTAAATCCCTCACAGGAGAGCCGGGAATATGTGAGTGCATTTCTGTGTGTATGATTGAGAGTAGAAGAATTTGCTGTGTGAATTCCCATGTGATTTTTGTGCGAATGTGAGTATTTTTGTGTGAAGGAGAATTGCCTTATGAATAAAGGACCATTGCATAGGAGAACTGACGAGAGCATCACTGCCAAATGTTTTGTGTGTATTATGTGGAGTGTGATTTGTTGTGTAATTTTGTTTGCTAGTTGTTGGTGTTGAAGGTGCCGCCTATGGTGAATAGCATGCAAAGAAGGATCTGAGAATAGAGCGATGGTAGTATCACATTTGTGAGCTGCAGAACTCGTCCATTCGGTGCTCGATGAAATTGATCCGCTGCATAAATTGATCTGTGGATTTAATTCAACGAATGTTCAAGTGGAAAACTTGAAAATTGTTGCGCCCGGAGACAGTTCGAATACTGACGGAAATCATGTCTCTCCCTCCCAACATGTAGTGATTCAAAATTGTATAATCGCAATAGGTGACATTTACAACGCATCGCTTTTATTTATTTTTTAATAAACCAGAGCCACGTGATGACTATCTGATCATGCAAATAATCTTACAGCCCATACTGTGAAGAAAGAAAATTATTCGTTTTTTATTACTACATGGAGCAGGCATGGGAGAAGGCAATCTTCATAAATTTGAGTAAAGCGTTGGAAGTTTCAATGTTTGTTTTCCTTTTTGTGGCAAATTCGTAGGGTTCTTACTGATAACCAATGTCATGAATCTCAATGTTTGTTTTCATGTCTGTAATGCTTTCGTCTGGGCCTCTGGCGTGATAACCAGAAGAACTAACCTGAGTAAAGGAGAAAGAGCTACACTTGGGAATTATATTGGGAATTTCCAAGACATCGCGAACGAGCTTTGCGGATCTCTGGCGGGGTTGAATCTTGATCAACAATGACTTCAATTTTAGATCTGTCGCTTTTCAACATATTCACGATCTTCATAGCAAGGTTTTCCCTCTCGATTTGGTATGGAACAACGTAACTGTCCTCGCCAAGATTTTCAGGTGCCGAAGACTTGACATTAGACATTTTGTCGACCTGTTCTATCTCGGACACACCGAAAATGCATCCAAACAACCATGGTATGCATGAGATTTACATATAGAGGATCATCGGTCACTGAATCAAAGTGAGGCATACCATAAGGAAAAGGCCAGTCTATTGTAGGGAAGGAAGACGTCAAAGTTTATGATGAGGAGAACGCGCTGGTGATAAAGGGGGAATCCCTCTAAGACGCAGACTTGGATGGAATTGTTCAAAAAAAAAAATATAAAACAGCCGCATGGAACATCCTTCGAAAGTGTACAAACCTAAGGAGGATTTGTCAATTGAGAATGGCAGACACAGGTGCCAGGCTTCAAAAATACTTGGTGGGGGCTTGCCTAATGTTTTTCAATGATCTATTTTATTCTCTGAGGAGCTAAGCATCTAGATCGCACGTGTTCAAAGGATGTGAGGCTTCAGGTGGATCCATTGGGGTGAAAGAGTACTAGATCTATGGATCTGTGGTGGAAAAACAAGAGGATGAAATGGTAAACGGCAACGGGGTGACTGACGGTAAAGTCACCTAGAATTTTTTATGTAATTGTTCGCGTGCGATTTGAGTTTTTGCATGGATTGAGGAGAAACCAGTGTGTGGACGGAGGAATATTAGCGCAAAGAGTGTGCAAGTGAATGACTTTCATGGCATTTGTGATGTACTGGCGAGCATGTGAGTTATAGACTCGAATTTGTTACTGTATGGACGACTACAGACTGGTGCAAGTGCATATCCGCGTGGAGCATTCTTTGCTAGCGAATAAGTGTGAACTGATTTGCGTTGACAGTCTGTGTTTAGGTCTGATCTACATGAAGGAGCATTTCTTATTGTTGCTACCACTGAAGGAGTCTTCAATGATCTGGTCCAGAGATTCCTCAACATACAACCATAAATCGTTGAAACAAATCTTCATCGCTCTACCCGGAGGAGGCAGAGCAAGCAAAATATGACTTGAATTCATGGAATCACTTATATAAAACAATGTTATGCACAAACTTTTTAAAGTCACTTTTTTTTTAATATTTTTTAAAAATTGGTATGGCTTTATATGGATTTATGTAAGAGTTATAAAAGCATGATTTTCAAAACAATCTTTCCTTTTGGAGTGACAAGACATAAAAGTGGGAGATTTAGAAAGATTTATTTTCTTCTTTTGAAAGGGAAGAATAGTTATTTTCACTTTAATGGTGCAAATAGCATCTTTGTCTTCTTGTAACTCCACATTTTTCAATTCTAAGTTAAGGATGATATATGAGAGTTCCAAAATATTTTATAAGTGAAAACATTGAATAAAATATTCATTTTGATGGTTGATGTGTCCTAAATCCACCCAAAATTGAATAAGGGGATCTTAGGTACACATTTTGTAGTGTGTGGTGGTGAATATTTGCATGGTTCTTTTATGATGTTTAATGTCTAATTTTTGACATAAACATGGTTTTAATGTATCATTTAACGCTAGTGAAGTACAAGCAATCAAAGAACATATGGTCAAACATCTATGAAGAGAATTATCAAGCATTCAAGTCGTCAATTACATCAGTAATGGACAAATCAAAGTTTTCAAACTCAACACATCATGGAGCATTTGAAGTTAAATTGTAACTTGCAAACAATGTTTGTTGTAAGATTACTTACTCAAGATTTATAGTAATTTGCAAATTGTCCTTTTGTAACTTTACTTGTCTTTTTAAAATCAAGTTGAATTGAATTGAATTTGTCATAAGGTGCATTTTCGGCTGAGCCCGACACCACAGATTCTTTTTGTGTCGTAATTGACAAGGATGAGTACTTGAAACTCAAATCATTGTAATACTTTGGGATGCATTTTCGGTGGTAACCGACATCCTCAACTTCCTGGAAGCAAGTTCAAGCAAGGCAAGTTCAAGTGAGCGTGAATAACAAGCGAGCGTGAAGTTCAACCGAGCGATTCAAGTGAGCAAGTTGCAGATAATCCTTCTTCTATCGATTCAAATTGTAATCAAGATCTACCTGCACAAGGAGACCTCATTTAGTGTTTTTAAAATGGCTTGAAGTCTCGAATTATTAGAATTACTGAACACTCTAATAAACACCATTGAAGATAATACTGTGATATTGAAAAAAACAACTCTTCAATCAGTGCTAACTTGTTTGCAAGTGACGCAAGCTAAAGTTAGACTTCTTCAATCTCTATCCCAACTATTGAATGATGAGTTGACTGATCTCAAAAATCAACAGCCAGTGAATTGTTCTGAACTAGTTTTTGTTTAGCACAACCCTCTCTATGATGTTGATGATGATGATGCTTTTGATCAACAGTCAGTGAAGGAACAAGACAGTGATACAACTTCATAATCACTTTCAGACGAAGTTGAATCTACTCATAAACCTACATTTCAAGAGTTTTATTGTGATTTCGGTGAAGAAAACCTTTCAATGATGCATCAACATGCAGTAAATCCACTTCCACGGATTTCAAAGCAGCAGGTTCAGAATATTCTTTCCAAGCCCATCATCAAACCTTGGTAAGAAATCATCTACAACAAGAATAGAATAGGACTTGGGTATGATAAGGAAGTTACCTTTCATATTCTTTATTATTCCAGACCAATCAGGTTCCATAGTGTTGGATTCCTTCAAGAAGCTTCAACTTCACCTGTTCAAGTTCAACATCATAATGATAAGTGTCAACATTGTGATGTACTGACGAGCATGCGAGTTATAGACTCGAATTTTTTACTATATGGGTGACTACGGACTTGTGCAAGTGCATATCCGCATGGATCATTCTCTGCTAGCGAATAAGTCAGAACTGATGTGCATTGACAATCTGTGTTTAGGTATGATCTGCATGAAGGAGTGTTTCTTGCTATTGCTACCACCGAAGGAGTCTTCAATGATCTGGTCCAGAGATTCCTCAACATACAACCATAAATCGTTGAAATAAATCTTCATCGCTCTACCCGCCACTTCCATGATTTATGGATCCGAATCAATTTTGTAGTCATTTTCGGAGGAGGCAGAGCAAGCAAAATATGACTTGAATGCATGGAATCACTTATATAAAACAATCTTATGCACAAACTTTTTTAAGTCATTTTTTTTTTAATATTTTTTAAAAAGTGGTATGGCTTTATACGGATTTATGTAAGAGTTATAAAACCATGATTTTCAAAACAATCTTGCCTTTTGGAGTGACAAGACATAAAAGTGGGAGATTTAGAAAGATTTATTTTCTTCTTTTGAAAGGGAAGAATAGTTATTTTCACTTTAATGGTGAAAATAGCATCTTTGTCTTATTGTAACTCCACATTTTTCAATTCTAAGTTAAGGATGATATATGAGAGTTCCAAAATCTTTTTTAAGTGAAAACATTGAATACAATATTCATTTTGATGGTTGATGTGTCCTAGATCCACCCGAAATTGAATAAGGGGATCTTAGGTACACCTTGTGTAGTGTGTGGTGGTGAATATTTGCATGGTTCCTTTATGATGTTTAATGTCTAATTTTTGACATAAACATGGTTTTAATGTATCATTTAATGCTAGTGAAGTACAAGCAATCAAAGCACATATGATCAAACTTCTATGAAGAGAATTCTCAAGCATTCAAGTCGTCAACTACATCAATAATGGACAAATAAAAGTTTTCGAACTCAACACATCATGGAGCATTTGAAGTTAAATTGTAACTTGCAAACAATGTTTGTTGTAAGATTACTTACTCAGGATTTATAGTAACTTGCAAATTGTCCTTTTGTAAGTTTACTTGTCTTTTTAAAATAAAGTTGAATTGAATTGAATTTGTCATAAGGTGAATTTTCGGCTGAGCCCGACACCCTAGAGTCTTTTTGTGTCGTAATTGACAGGGATGAGTACTTGAAACTCAAATCATTGTAATACTTTGGGATGCATTTTTGGTGGTAACCGACATCCTCAACTTCCTGGAAGCAAGTTCAAGCAAGGCAAGTTCAAGTGAGTGTGAATAGCAAGCGAGCATGAAGTTCAACCGAGCGATTCAAGTGAGTGAGTTGCATATAATCCTTCTTCTATCGAGACAAATTGTAATCAGGATCTACCTGCACAAGGAGACCTCATTTAGTGTTTTTAAAATGGCTTGAAGTCTCGAATTATTAGAGTTACTGAACACTCTAAAAAACACCACTGAAGATAACATTGTGTTATTGAAAAAAACAACTCTTCAATCAGTGCTAACTTGTTTGCAGGTGACGCAAGCTAAAGTTAGACTTCTTTAATCTCTATCCCAACTATTGAATGATGAGTTGACTGATCTCAAAAATCAACAGCCAGTGAATTGTTCTAAACTAGTTTTTGTTCAGCACAACCCTCTCTATGATGTTGATGATGATGATGATTTTGATCAAAAATCAGTGAAGGAACAAGACAGTGATACAACTTCAGAATCAGTTTCAGACGAAGTTGAATCTATTCATAAACCTACATTTCAAGAGTTTTCTTGTGATTTCAGTGAAGAAAACCTTTCAATGATGCATCAACATGCAGTAAATCCACTTCCATAGATTTCAAAGCAGCAAGTTCAGAATACTCTTTCCAAGCCCATCATCAGACCTTGGTAAGAAATCATCTACAACAAGAATAGAATATGACTTGGATATGACAAGGAAGTTACCTTTCATATTCTTGATTATTCCAGACCAATCAAGTTCCATAGTGTTGGATTCCTTCAAGAAGCTTCAACTTCACCTGTTCAAGTTCAACATCAGAATGATAAGTGTCAACATTGTAATCGAGTTGGTCACATGGAGAATCAATGTTTTGATCTCCATCCTTGCAAGCATTGTGGCAAGCATAACCATTCTTCAGACAGATGTTCAACACTGAAGAAACCTACAAGATTGAAGATTCACTATGAGTGGATTGATCCTTGGAAATGGTCATCAACAACCAAGTGATTATATAAGTCTTACCGTAGAATTCAATCCCAAGTAAAGACCAATCTTGTAGCACACAACATTTTTGTACCTCACATAAGTGGTCCCCTTATGACATAGCTTTCGAGCATGGCCCTCACAGGATGAGATAACATGTGATTGTTTCCGCATGCCCACTTTGTGTTGTACTCAAATGGAACAAGTATGGTACTCTCTTGATCATAGAAGGGGGTAGTACAATGATGTAACTCTCATGCATCTTAAGGGGGGGAGTTCAAAATTCCATTGAAGTTGGTTCATGAAACCACTTATGGTCTCTCCTTTCAGCTGACAAAGGGGGGGAATTGACGATGGAATTGAAAATGGTTGTCAGACAGAAAGTTTCAACAACAACAAACATCAAGTATGCCAGATGGGCATGAAATTTTCCAAATGGGCAACTGTGGTCTGTAGAAGGAAGACTTTATCATAATTATGGTTCAATAAGTTTAAGTTGAATCATACATAATTGGGATGTTAGATTTTGATTTTGAGAGAAATGATGTGAAAATTTGGTTCACATAGATGGTCATTCGACCTAGCAGAGGACAAGAGGATCCTTCTGCATTGTAGCTTGGCATTTATTTGAGTTGTCAGGCATTTTTCAGGGATGTGTCAGACTAGAAGTTGATTCACTTCTCTTGGTTTGCTCTCATCAAATTGGAGTTTACATTAAGTAAACAATTTAAATGCATCCTGGCTCACATGATTACATTGTGAGATTTTCTCGAGATGGCAGGCGTTGACAGGATTATGGTTCAATGACTTGCAATTGAATCATACACATTATACATTGGGATGTTGTTGGACACCTAAAAGTGTCAAGATTGGTTAGTGGTTATCCAAAAACCATCAGATACATGGTATCAATTGGTCAGTGGTCATCCTAAACCACAAATTCAGATCACTTTCAGTGATACACTGATAGTAGAGTGGGGATACTACTTGTTCACCAATTAGCAAAATACATCAGATTCTTCTAGCTAAAATACTTGGCAAAATAATCAAATTGTCAAGCAATCAGGGAATGTTCAGATATTGCAGGTGTTCACTTCCATATCTCAGCTCTCTTCCAGTTCATTTCAAATGAACATGTTCAGCATCGGTGGTTTTTCAATCAGTTCTTCATTGAGGCTCAACTCAGGAGTTTCAGTATGAAGACTTGGAATTGATACCATTTTATGCTTTATTGTTGGTATTATTGATCAGACTTGTGATTGAGGCAGGCATTGTTAGCCTATGTCTTACCTTTACCAATCACTAAGTCTAAATTGTCACCTATATTTGTATTATTCATTTAGGATATTAGTAATATATCCTCAAGTGATGACTAATGCGTTAGTTAAGATTGCCTAGCCTAGTCATCATGCATGATTTTAGGATCTGAAGCAAATCTCTCTATGAGGTGGCATCACCCATTGTACTATAAATATGTAACATTGGAGTGAATAATATGTGTTGGCTAGTGAGCCTTTTCTTCCATGTTGTTGTTCGTGTTTATGATTTATCATGAATGTCTTCAATAAAAACTTGAAAGACCACACCACCAAGTGTGTCTCTCACATGCACCAAATATAAATATCACACAAAAATACTCTCTAAGAAAGAACCCATCAAAAGAGTTACTGACAAAGGAAATGAATTCCATTAATGGTGAAAATTGAAACCAAGGAACAACACAAATTCCATTATGTGAATAAAGTTCTTGACATCAAACATAGGGGAAACCACTCAGTCAACTATTAATGGTGAGGTGTCTTCATCTAAGCACAAGGTAACCTACCAATGATGAAAGTAAGTACTAGGGTGCTACCAAATCTAATTCTATCACACAGAACTATGTATCGTAATCAATAGGAGAATACTCACTAGTGAGAAGGAAATAGTGAGTCATGCCACACTAGAATGGGAAAAACAATGGTTATGTTGATGAAATTGAGAACAAATTGACAACAAGGAAGGCCAACTTGAATGATCAATAAATATAAGGAATGGTAAACATAGGTTTAAATATTTCCCTTGAACATAAGCATGACATTGTATATTCTAATCTTGTACAATAAATTACTACAAATAGATTCTTAATAAAAACAAAAAATACACAATGGCATGCACACACACACACACACACAATACACAGATATTTTACCCTAGAAACCCAAACCAAAAAAACCAGCAACTTGTTTAGAGTCGCACCTCTAATCGTCGATTCATCATCATCTTCATTGTTTACAATACAGTATATATAGGATCCCACGGCATCCAAAACCCCTAATCCATTGACCTAGATTAATCAACAACCCTAATTCCTTAACTGAAATTAGAAAACCATCAGTGAATACCATGTTCTGAAAAACCACAAAAACCAGATGCAAAAAATGGAAAAAAAAAAATCCAAGGGGATTTCCCTTGAATCCTTGCATAGGGGGTATCCCTCCCCCATTTGACCCCCCCACATGCTCATTACAACACAGACACTAGGTGTAGTCGTTCAAATAATATAACACATACCCAACATTATCTCACTTGTTGTTTTCTTTGCATATAGGGAGTTACAAGGTTACATAGTCAACAATGCCCACAGATCCTCTACACCAAGAGAAATTCTCAGTGCTCATATATTTTTTTAATGAATCTACAACTTTCTTCAAAGTGTCCACCTTCATCAGCAACACCTTCCTTTCTTCAACCATGTCTCTCACAAAGTGATATTAAACATCATTATACTTTTTTTCTTAAATGATAAGTCGGGTTCTTCGCCAAGAAGATTGCACTCTGATTGTCACAATCTACATCTTATTGTACCAACCTAATACCTTAACACAATATCTATAAACATAGTTATTCCTTGATTGCATGAGTGTTTGTCATGTATTCATCTTCTATAGTTTAGAGTGCCACTACATATTGTATTTTTCTCATCCAATTGATTACTCCTCCAAAAAGGTTAAACACATACACACTTGTAGATATTTTGGGTTTCAGATGTCCAACCCAGTCTACATCAACAAGCCCATGTATGTACAACACTCTATCCAATCCTGGTCTTCCTTGGTAGCGCAAACCATAACCAGTAGTGCTATGAAAATACCTGAAAGCCCTCTTTATTGATGCCTAATGCTCCTTCCCTAGTTTTGACATATACCTACTCAAAAATCCCACTGCATGTGCAATGTCTAATCTAGTACAGACCATTGCATACATCAAAATTCCAATCACACTAGCATACGGAACATGGTGTTACCTTCCCAGGCTAGGTGAAACTAAGGAGATGACATCTCAAGGCCTACAGGTAGAAGACATGGAGTGTCAAGAGCTAGATGTTCATCTTACCCCACATTGATCAAATAGATCCCCTCCTCTCCACCACACATCATCGTTCCATCATCAGTAGCGTAGCAGCATCTGCTGCACCAGCATGGCTCGGGAAGGATTGCAGGTTTTGCTTCATGAGGTAACAATTCTAGTCTCGTGGAAAGTGTCACTTTAATAATTGAACCATTTGCGCATGTTTCAAAGGATTCTTTCTTGATTATGAAAATGTTTTCTTGGAAATTATACCTTTTTCCTTATTTCGGCTTGGTGGTTAACCTGTTTTCATAGTAAGTGGGTCACCCTTGGGGAAATGGTTTCTACTGGGGTGCTCCTTGAAGGGTCATTGTACCATTCCCACTCATACATTCCACACTTATTCCCCTCCATTTCCTCATATTTTGGGTTTTTGGTCTCATTGACCCCAACAAGGGCTTGTACATCATTTCATGGGAAGAAGGGGCTAAAGGCCTAGAGGTGTTGTAGCTAGAAAAAAGTTAAAATCCATAAATTATCCTTCTAGATGCTCACCCTAGGGTCCTGAGAGAAATGAAATGCTTCTCCATAAAATGGAAGGACCCTTAAAAAATAAAATAAACAATTAATAAATTTCCCACTTGTTAGGGGAATGCATTTGCAGTCTCTATTAATTTCCAATGTATATGGCACTCAGTGTGTTCCTAACTTCAAGTGGAAATGTGGTGCTCTTTCCTTTCCATTTCACATAGCATTCAATGTTTGAACCATAATAAATTGGATGGAAAATAAAAGGTGTTGCAAAAATGTTGCATTGCAAACGAAGGATGCAACACATCCTCCACAAAGGCACCCATAAATGAGACAATATGAACCCTTGATATGTCAAGAACCCCATACCCAAAAGTCATACCCCCATCCACCTCATATTCACTGCATGACTTATAGAGTGTCTTCTTGGGAAAGACTCCTTGACTTGGGGATTGGCCTACCCAATAAGGCACCATGACAACTCTCCCATACTTAAATTTGGAAAATTTTATAAGGTCTATGAGAATTTGTTTAGTTTGAAAAGGGGGAATTTAATGCACATGTTTGGGTGGTTCTTTTATTAAATGTGGCTTACTTAGCATGATACATGTGACTTTTGAACCCTTGAAGGGAATACATGTTTATATTTTCAAAACCTTGCAGGATGAAAGATATTCAAGGAAGGACTAGGCCACTTGGACCTCCATAGGGGCCTAAAATCCCATTGGTTGGATGTAGCACCCCTCCCATTGGAGGCCTTGGAAGATGAACGTTTCACTTGAGATGAAGCCTCTAGCACATGGACATGGCTCAGAGACATGAAGAAGTGGTGACGTCACCTTCCTATGCCCAAACTTCCTCTTCTTGGAGCAAGATGTCATATTTTAAGGGGATGTTTTACCATTTAGGTGCACTTGGTGATGTTGTGGGCTTGAAGCCCCACTCTATTGCTTGATTCGGGGATTATGTGGCACTTTTATATCTTGAACTCCTAGACTTTGGATGCTTTTCCATCACATATGCCACCTTGGAGGGAGATATTGTGGGCTAACATCCCATCATTTAGTTATTTATGGTTATTTTGTAGTCTATGTGGGCAAAAAAGAAAAATGGATGGTTAATTAAGCATTGTAAATTAGGTTTTAGTCATAAATTTATGGATTTAATTGCAAAGCGAACAAACATGACTTGGTTTTTCGTCGTATAAATATGAGGCAAGTCATTTGTCATAGATCATAACTCAACACTTGGATATTTCTCTCTTGGACTGAAATTTCGACCCTCTTGGGAAATTCGCTATCTCATTTCTCTTGTGCAAAAAATGGATGGAATACTTGTCTATTGGTGGAATAAAGTCTAGATATTTCTCTTGGATGCTTCTTCTTGGAAAATAGTTAAAATGTCTTTGATAAGTAAGGATTTTTCATGCTATCTCTTGCATTAGGTAAGAAATTTCTGCAATTGTTTTTTTTTCTTCTTAATTTCAAGGTTATACTATCAAACCCTTGGAGGATTATAAGGGAATACACCCTCCATAAAGGAATTTCCTTCCATTGTTATTGAAATAGCTTAAGGATTTCTACAAGGAGTAAGAGGGTTTACACCCTTGTAGCAAAACCTTACTAGGGTTTATTTTCTCTGGGGAGTAAGAGGGTTTACACCCCTAGAATATCATCAAAACCTAGTTTAACTTGGTTGTGACCAAGCAAGAGAAACATAACCCAATAGATAAGGCACTAATTGCATTGGAGATTGAATATTGTCGCATTGGTAAACATGAAATTTGAGAAATTGAATTGTTCAAGTTTGGATTTAAATTTTACATGCTTTAAGATCTCTTGTTCCCTAAGGCCGTCTTGATTGAATAAATGATTGGGTTGTTGTAATAAGAATTAAGCTACAGCCATTAGGGCTTCAGAAAAACACTCTTTATCACTCACTTTACTCACTTCTCTACCGCTGAAATTTACTTGTATGTTGTGATAATTGATCTATATTTGTTTAAGAGATATTGTTTGTGTGGCTTACTTGTTGATTTTAATGGTTAGAACTTGTTTTTGTAGCAAAATTTCTCTACAGACATATAGTTGTTACAAAAATCTATTGATAACACTCTTTAACAACCCTCTTTTGCTATCAAAGTCTTGGTTTAAACAATGGAAGATTATCTACTAATTGCAATAATTATTTTTCAATATCATATACTTGATTTTGATTATTTAATTTTCAGCCATTATAACTTCTTCATTGCTGATATATATTTCCTTACTGCAGCAATTTTGGTACAGAAAGGTTTATTTTGTATTCCCCACTTGTCTTGAGGCTTAAATCATCATATTTGGTTTTGGTTTGGTTTGTCAAACACTATTTTGTAGGTACACAACCTTGGAAACCATTTACCAACTCCAAATACTCTCTCCTCGGGAACCAAATTAATCTTAGACCTTGACCTATAGGTGTGTTCTTATATCTCTATGATTCCCCTTTGTAATCCCCCTAGGGTCACCTGGGAAGCCTCCCTTGTGTTGGACTTGTCTTTCACTAAAATGAGGGGGATATATATTGAGGTAACAATGATAGGCATCCCTTGTTGTCTCACATTTGTTCCTTGGGTTGGGATTTTCCCAAACTACAAAATGTGTGATAACACATGGGACATGTCCTCTTTGTTGGAAATACTAAAACAATTGAGAGGGGGGGTGAATCAGTTGTTTATAAGCTTAAACAATTTTATACCTTTTAAATAATTATAAAGAATTCTTCTTGTGTCATCAAGCAACATACAACATATGGACAGTAAGAGTAAAAATCATCAATCACACATGAAATACACACAGAGACAGATTTTCACGAGGAAACCCATAAAGGGAGAAAACCTCTTCTTCTTCTAAATGATAGGCAGTCTTTTTCTGTTGTGTACATCATTTACAATTGAGCACCAACTCAATGTGAGGCTGCTACCTCTATTTTACAAGCTGCAACTTGTTTGAGAGCACCAACTCCCTGGTTTCTCTAGCACCAACTAGAAGGGAGCACCAACTCCCTGGTTTCTCTAGCACCAACTAGAAGGAAGAACCAACTCCTTGGTTTCTCTAGCACCAACTCCCTGAGTGTTTCTAGCACCAACTGGATGGAAGCACCAACTTCCAATCATACAGGCACCAACCTGTATAACAGAGAACAAGAGTTCTCCCTTGCACCACCCTGCCACCCTGATTTCTCTGGCTGCAACCAGATGGA
>ML956077.1:198119-244985 GCA_009831015.1 Picea engelmannii | reverse complement strand
TGTCTTGGCAACTAAAACGCTAACCAATTCGTCATCATCAGTCCGTTTCACTTAACGGATTCATAACTGAAGCGTTAATGTGTGAGGAACAACAGCAACCCTCCGATCAATGCTTAATCCAACGATTCAGATTCCATCGGGATTTCACTCATCGTGAATTCGGCATTCTCATTGTCGATATGCACATGTACTCGGAACCCCCGATTCTCCGATTCCCGATGTGCTCCTTTCTCGAGCTTTAGCCCCTTCTGGCTACACAATGGTCGATGTGACCGTCAACATAAGACCTCGGTCAAGCCTCTCATCGGGGTTTCGGCATTTTAGATTTCATCATACACATGTCTATAGAATTCCCGATCCTCGATTCTTCGATGACGGAGATCAACGGTCCATATCTCAAGCTTTCTTTTAACGGTTGCGATCAAATCGTGAAATCGCATATCGCGATTTCGGGGTTTTCGTTGTCAAGTGAACTTTGCATATTGAAATCCCGATCCCCGAATCTTCGATGGATTATCTCCCTCGCAACTTCTGCAGATCTGACAGTTGTCAGCCTTTCGGGAAATTTGGATGGGATCCAACGGTCACTGGATCTCTGTCTTCCTTCTTCTCTGTAAACTCTTGCTGCGCGCGTTTTCTTCAATGTTGTTCCTCCTGAGCTTTTACGTCTGAATCCCCAAGGGGTTTTATCCTTCTTATCCTGCCATCTCCATTGTTGCCATTAATGACAACAACCATCAACACGTATTCGTTGCTTGTTCAATATTTGCCAACACTCTTCCTCTTCATGTATCTTCAGACACTAATCCACAGATAAATTTACACCTTTAGGAATAGGGACCTTGATCGGTTTACATTCCTTCATATTAAACATGTGCAATATTGTTTCTACATATTTCCTCTTATTTAACTGGAGTTTCATTTTGCACAATCTCTTTTAATTTCCACGCCCAAAATGAAATTTGCAGCACCGATATCCTTCATGTCAAACTTAGAGGAGAACTAAGTTTTCACATCCTGATAATCTCCTTTTCATTTCCTGCCAAAAACATATCATCCACATAAAATAGAAAATAAATAAGATGATCTACACATAGTGATCTGTTTTTCTCCTTGTGAATCCAAGTCCCAACATATAACTATCAAAATTTTGATACCACATCATTGGTGATTGATTTAACCCATATAGAGACGTTTCCAGCTTACATACTGGCTCTTTATTTCCCTTCACAACAAATCCTTATGGTTGTTTCATGTAGATTTATTTTTCCAGATCCCCATGTAGGAATGTTGTCTTCACAACCATCTATTATACTTCAAAAAAAATGTAGCAACAATAGATAAAAGAAATACAATAGAAGTTAACTTGGAAATAGGATAAAAAATTTCACCAGAGTCAATTCCCTATACATGGGAATAACCTTTTTGCTACTAATAGAGCTTTGTATTTCTCCACTTTTCCTTTTTCATTTAGCTTCTTCTTAAACACCCATTTGCTGACAATGGGCTTTCTTCCAGTTGGAACCTCCACTAGGTCCCAAGCCTCACTATTTTCTAAGGTTTTCATTTCTTTAACCATGGCCTTTTTCTGGAGTTTTTCATCCTCTAAATCCATTGCCATCCTGATAGTTCTAGGATCATCTTTAGTAATAAACAAAGAAAAATTTGAACGAAAATTAGGTGGATTATACCTTTTCAGTTTCCTTCTTTCCCGAATCAATCTCCTCAATACTGGAGTAGGAGGATATTGTTCTTATTATTCATGTTCTTTTATAGAGTATGATTCATTGTTCTTCAACTCAAACTATATTTTCTTTGGTTCTTCATTTCTTAGTACAACTTTTTGTTTGACAACATCTTTGATTTATCTAAATACCACATCTCAACTATATACTACCTTCATAGTTTTTGGGTTCAAATGATTATAACCTTTCAAAGATTTATACCCAATAAAGATAAACTTTTCATACAGTTTATCTATCTTACTCCTATTTTCCTTTGGAACGTGAACATAGGCATCACATACAAAAACCCTCAGATGTGTGAGAGAGGGTTTCTTACCAGTACATACCTCATGAGGATTATTTTCATCTAGTGATGATGAGGGTGATCATGACTAGGTAACATGCAGTACCCACTACCTCTACCCATAATTCTTGTCCTAACCCAACACCACAGAGCATGCACCTTGATTTTTCCATCATTGTCTTGTTCATCCTTTCTGCAACTCCATTCTACTAAGGTGTATATGGAGTAATATTCTTCCTTATTATACCACACTTCTTACAAAATTAGTTGAATTCATTTATGCATAACTCTCCGCCATTATCCATCCCAACACCTTGATTCTTTTCTTTTTTTTATTCTCCATGAGAGCATTAAACTCTTTGAACTTTTCAAAGACTTCATATTTCTTCCTAAGGAAATATATCCACATATTCCTTGAGAAGTCATCTATAAATGAGACATAGTACACATACTTTCCCAATGATGGAACTGACACAGGTCCAAATACATCACTATGTACCAACTATAAAATTCTCTCTACCCTCGTTGCACCAGAGGGGAATCCTCCCTCATCATTCTTCCCATATATGCAATGTTCACATAAATCAAAATCCAGAGATAATTTAGACATACCTGCAACCATACCTTTACCATATAGTACTCGAAGTCCCTTATTTATGATGTGCCCCAGTCTTTGATGCCATAACATAGTCTTTTCTCCAGCGATTGTAGGAGATTTTTCTTCTTTGGCTCCAATCTTAAGAACAATGGAAATATTTCAACCATCACTAATAGTACTTCCCTGCAACTTATACAGAGATCCAATATGAACTCCCTTCAGCAACACCATTGCTCCTCGAACCATCCGACGGGTTTCTTTCTAAAACATTATTTTTACCCCTGCATCTTCCATTTTTCTTACAGAAATCAAAATTATGGCCAATCATGGGATGTGAAAAACACCTGGGAGTGTTCTAATCCTTCCATCCATGAGCTTCAACTTGAATTTTCCTCATCCTATTATGTTGGTTTTCGAGTCATCACCTAGGAAAAAATCACCTCCCTCATACATTTCATATTCACAAAACCACTTCTTGTGAGGAAGCATATGAAAGGATGTGCCTAATTCAACCAGCCATCCCTCATGATCTACATGTGTGCTTGAAGAATCCAAGTACACAACTCCTCCTTCTTTTGCGGAGTTTTTTTCTTATGTATAAGGGGAATAATTAGATCCCTTCCCTCTCTCAACAATTTTCTATCTACATTTCTTCTTGTAGTGCCCTTATTTTCCACATCTCCAACATACCTTTACAAAATTTCTAGGATATTTAGATCTTCCCTTAGATTTAGATCTCCCACTTGAGGAATTAGATCTATTTCTTTCATGGGAGCGTCCTCTTGCAAATAAGTCATTTGTGCTCTATCCTTCCATGTTTTTTTGTCTCATATCCTATGACAACAAGGATGGGATCACATCATCAAAACTTAAAGTAGTTGTATTACTACCTATGGCCACAACCAAACTATCCCATGAGTCTAGTAAACGGGACATTAAACAGATACACTTATCTTCATCAGAAATATTAATATCAACATAAAATATTCGAATTACCACTATATTGAAGGCGTTCAAATGTTATATCATTGATTCTCCATCTTTCATCCTCATGTTGTAAATATTCTTCCACGTGAATTGTTTATTTACTGGGGACTTAGACTAATACAAAGCCCCTAACTTATTCCATAAAGCATTGGTTGTAGCTTCCTCCGACACATTCTGTAATACATAATCTTAGAGACACAACTGGATTGTGCTCTTCGCCTTCCAATCCAAATTTACTCATTCTTGTAGGTGCAGTACCTAGATCCACAATGATCCACTGAACTTTGTCTACCACCAGATCTTCCATGTTGATCTTCCACAACTCAAAACTTTTCCCATTAAATTTATCGATCTCTATTTTTAAATTGCTCATCATTTCTTTTCACCTAAAGAATCGATACCATGGATCTCCCACTGTAACAAGGTTTATCATAGACCTAAGCCAAACCCTTAGCCATAAAGGCATCCCACTAAATCCAATAATAGTTATGATACCAAATGTAGATTTTAGCCTTGTACAATAAATCACTGCAAATATATTCTTAATAAAAACATAAAGATACAATGGCACACACACACACACATTACACAAATATTTTACCCTAGAAACCCAAACCGATAAAACCATAAACCAATTTAGAGTCGAACCTCTAATATTATACTCATCATCATCTTCATTGTTTATAATACAATATATATATAAGATCTCACAACATCCAAAACCCCTAATCCATTGAACCGAATTAGTAAAAAACCCTAATTCCTCAACTGGAATTAGAAAACCATTAGTGAAAACCATGTGCTAAAAAACTGCCAAAATGAACACAAAAAATGCCAAAAAAAGAAAATTTGGGGGCACTTCCGCTGAATCCCCGCACGACGTGGACACTAGGTCTAGTCATGCAAAGAATACAATGCATACCCAACAAACATAATGGTGAATTGAGCAATAATTGATACCAAAAGAGACCAAAGATATAAATCCACAATGCAGGAGAGATTGATATATTATTCATAATAATTGGAAGAGTAACTAACCAAAGGAGTAATAAAATCAAAAATCATGGTTCAAATCCTAAGGCGATACTAAGACCTAATTTCTAAAGGATAAACATGACACAAGTTATTTTTTCAAGGGTGACATAACTGGACTACTACCATATATACAATGATTATAGAGATCATGATTCTTTCCCCGCTCTCTTTTTATAAATATTTGATTTTTTTTGTCTTTTTCATATTATAAATCCTGAAAAAGAAAAAAAGAATGCTAAAATACAGTGGCAGAAACAAGTGTCGTAGGGCATGCAACTATGTTACAATCACATGGAACATACCTATGAAAAAACACAAAAAAGGGATGTGTAGGATGTGTACACTCATAAGCATGTTTCCTCCAGGGATAGTGTTTCAAATGTAGAAGCAATAGATGCAAAGTGAGTGACAAAATAATGCATAAGAGGTAAGCCATGGATAGTGAATTACAATGGGTATTAGACTCAAAAGTACAAGTAGGGATATGCAATGAAAAATGAAAATCAAAACATAAAAAATGGGAGCCCCATAAGGAATGGAAAAAAAAATGTACAAAACTAAATCTGATGTAATATCATAACCTTGAACCAACAAAAAAAAATATGGGGTTGCAAAGACAATCCATGAGGCAAGAAGACCAAACACTAAAGGAAACAAAAGGAAAACACCATTCACAAAAAGAAGAGAACGATGAAATCAAACAACGATGTGGAGGCAAGGAAACCACAAGGGAGCACACTTGGTGAAAAGACAACAAAAATGACAAATAAGGACGTTTCAAAGCCACATACATAGATTTTATCAAGAAAATTTTATAACATTATGACTAACTATGGAAACCTACATACTCAAATAAGGAGAAGTATTAGTCACCACTTAATTTTTTTTAGACAACTTGCAATCCCAAATTGGTAAGCTCACCATGCACAAGGAAGAAGTGAGGAAACCTTGAACAAATTTAAGGTTTCCCACTATAGACATCCATTAGATTAAAAAGGGGAAACATATTTCTTGGTAATTTAAAATGCATTATGACCACTTACGTACACAAAGTTGAAGAGCACCACCTTTCACTGATACGCAAATGGAGAGAGAATATTGATGAATAATGTAGTTGCATAGAATATATAGGCAATGAGACTTGGATACAATGGATAAGCGTTTGTCATACATTTATTTGAGCTGCAATAAATATGGATCCACTACTCTAGCAGTAAATTGTTGTTTTGGGTCAAGAGTGGTGGAGCCAAAGGACCTAAGGAAATTATTATGGGCCAAGAGTGTTGGAGCCAAAGGAATTGATAGGATAAATTGGAATTTTTTTTGTACTCAAGGGATTAGAGGGGTTTGGTCATCCTAAAGGCCCATACACAAGTTTAGGGTTTGTGTGCCAAGTGGGTCATCTGTGCCATGGATGACAAAGAAACTTGGAAAAAATTTCTAAATAATTTCATGTCTCTTTGGGAGCTTCTTAGGGAAAAAATTATTTGCAAGGCCTTACTCTATGGTGTCTCATCACTGCCTAAAGTGTTTGGAATCCCTAGGAGGTCATTGTAAAACCCCATTTTTAATCCCTTGATTGTATGTAATTAATCATGATTAATTATTGACATGCCATGGCATACAAACATTGTAAAATGTTTTATTGTTTAATTGAAAAATGTCACACAATTGACTAATGGGTGGAGCACCCATACTAGACATGATACCACTAGAGGAAAGAGTAAGGGATTCTGGAAAGGGGGTTCATTATGTTAAGAGATTCCAATCTTCTTTGTTGAATTAATTATTTTTGGAAATAATAAGTTATTTCTTTTTTTCGTGATTTCAAAGCAAATATGTTAATGAGGGGGAATTGGTAGTTGGAAAACAAACCACCCTCAATGAATGCAAGCATGGAATATTGGATAGGACAGTAGAAAACTATCAGCCTAGACTACAGTAGTAAATCATCACAGTTCCCCATGATTGACCCACGAGTTCCTTCTAACAAAAGTAAGGCAGAGATAAAATGCACGGGTGTGCTAGAGAAGAGTGTTATAGTCTAGGGAAATACATAAGGAGAAGAATGTTGAGATATGAGAGAGAACACACGTATGGAGAAGACACAAGTTCCAGACCAATATGGTTTTGTATGGATGGTCTGGGAATCCAAAATCCAACCAGAGCTAAGACAGTCGTGAGCTTGGTGCTAGGAGGGTACTTGAGAAACCGCATGGAGGCCTTGGGAATGGTGAGTATAAGGAATTCTCAACCAATAGTTGTGTGAAGGAGAGTGTCCTTAACTATTCTAATTGCTCTAAGAGCTTGAGATATTTCCCTAGTGGCATCACGGCCTAGAACAGGGGTAGCATGTTGCCTAAGTGACAAAGAAGAAGAGCCTATGGTTGGGTGGAAAGGCGCTCACCCACAGTCAGTTGGGTTGGCTACAACTTGTAAACAAATAAGTATTCTTTGTGCTCTATGTAATTGAATAAAATGAATAGTTTGTGCCTCTATTTTCATTCATAAATGTGTATGTATGTTTAATGGACTGAATACTTATTTCATTTTCAATCCTTTATGATAATTTGATTGTGGAACTGTATGAATTGTGCATGCTTTGCACATATGAACATAAAAAATATGTACTTTGTATTTAAAGATAAAAACACTCCATATTTGTAAAATGGAAATAAGTACATGATTTGCATAGAAAGATGTGAGGAAACGGAAATAGGTTGTAAGCCCTGCATTTCCTATGTAAAAGGTAATTTTAATCTCTGTGTGTGACTTTTCTATGAAAGGAAACCAGTTTCTTAAGTTAAGGATTGAAATAAATTTTTATTCCGAGTTGAATGAATGATCCAGTCTCCTTGTAAAAGAGGGGGGTAATGAATTAACTACGATACTTGAGTAAGGGAGGCCAGTACAGGCCAATAACCTTGTGTTTTCCTTGTCCGTTGAAATGGAAGGGTTGTAGGATATAAACCTTTGTTTGGGTGTCTGGGTTGAAGGTATCTTGCTTGTTAAAAGGGAGATTCTAGAGCCTAAATGAATTGAGTTAAAACTCTTGCGAGATGACGTTTGGAAAATACTAGGGGACTACTAATTCCTGAAATAAACCTTAACTCATTGAGATCCATGTGTAAACTTGGAGATAAACAGCAATCATTGGATATGATGGGAGGGTAAACCTTCATCGTCCAATCATCACCGAAGAATTAATAACCATGGTTGGAGCCTATCTAACTAGGTCACTGGATAACCGGAGCACAAAAGGATCAAAGTTGAAGGCCTTGTTAAATCCTGGTGTTGGTGGGGTGGCATTCCAACACAAGGTTCCACCCCTTTTTCATGCTTGTAAACAAGGGAGAGAAAGAGAGGATGATGTTGTTATGGAATAGAGTCTCAATATGGCAGCTAGAATTCCACTGAGGATGACACTTGTCAGCATAGGATTGGTGTGGGTCGAGTGTAGACCCATGTCGGGTATAATCCTTTGAAATGGCGCCTTGAATCTTAGTCGTTGAATATGAGGGCTGAGAAATCTTGGCCATTAATTTATTGATAAGCTCAGCAGGGATTTCATGTCCCAGAGCAACCAGACCTTCATACCACTGAATCTCTAAACACTCGTTCCATTTTGATTATTTCCCTAGTTTCTTGTTTCTCGATTGGGCATGGCTTCGGGAAGGGTTCCGGCCCTTTCCCTTTGCAAGTGTATGATAGGGAGGACGTATGGGGCATGTTTCAATGACATCAGGATGACATAATCGATCACGCTACCATTTTGTTATGCCAATACGAAGTGGACATGTGTCAACACCTGAGTGGAGGAGCCCTTATACCCTGTGAGGATGTTAAGTTCCACGTCAGTCCACATGTTGTGTTTTGGTTAGTCCAGGCGTCATGAAGATAATATGTCGTGTGTCTAGGATAATTGGAGTTTCAACACATATTTTTGTAAAAGGCCAGAGGACATGATGATGTTATCATCCATGTTTCATTCCATGTGTCATGCCACACCTCATGTGGTGCATCGTGCCATCTCATTGTGTCGTCAACATGGTTTCCATTAATGTTTTGGGGTTTCATGTTAGGTGGCATGCCACGTAAGGTCCATTTGTATGTGGTTCCAGTTGGACCATGTGATCAGGTGCATTAGGATGGAGGCTTATGAATTACCAGGGGCTCGGTGCCCGGTGGAGTAAGATGCTCGATGGGGTTAAGTGACCAGTGTTTATTGGGGTGAGATTCTCAGTGGGTTGAAATACCAATTGGAGTATGGTTTCAGGGGCCAGATAACATGCTAACTAGAAACTATGAAGTGTTAATTTTGTTATCTATTGGGGATCCATAAAAACCTGGTGCTCGGTTGAGCATGAATTCACCTTCGAGTTATACTTGTTGACATGCAAGGTATGCCAGTCATATTTTCAACCGATACATGCCACGTCAGAGGAATATGTGTCCCAACAGGTTAGCGCAAGGTGGTGCCACGTGGGATGGTATAGGTGGCATAGGTCCATGTGGATGTGAGGTGGTTTTTGGTAAAATAAGGCCTGGAAACTTTAGGAGGCCATAACTTTTTATTCTGAACTTGGTTTTGAGCATGGTTATAGTCATTAGAAATTTTTCAATGAGTAGAACTAGATTATGAGATCAGAATTGGATTTAGAGGGGTGATTAAGAAAGGTGGTTTGAGAATAGAAAAGAAGAAATTTGTACATCCCACCAGCCTAAGAAATATTAGGGGTCAGGTGTGTTACAAAATGGTATCATAGCATATTTCAAATACTAGGCCTGAATGGGCCAGAGAACAATCATAAGACTGGTATACCAAGGACAAGATGAGCCTATTGGAAAGTGTTTTTTCCTTAAAAAAAAATTATTAGCTACACAAGATTCTTGAGAAGGACTATAGAATTCATGTTTAAAATTCCTCACAACAGAAAATATAATCATGTTGATTTATAGCAGAAGAAGTACGTCATGACCTTGTTGTAATTAGAATTACGACTCCTACAAGAATTTGAATATGTTGGCAAGCATTGGTGGTTGAATCAGAATGTAAATGGAAGAAGAAGCATAATCCTCTTATAGAGCTGCATGAGTCCAAAGAATGGATGAGATGGATTGTTTTGAATAGTTCATACTACTATCTATGAGTATGGGTTGATATATCCTTGTCAACTTTTATGGTTGGATAAATAATTCCTCGTGCTTGGAAGACTAATGGACAATTTTTAAGGTCAGATTATTTGACCTATAATGAAATAAACATGGTGTTGGGGTATCCATTTAAGCAAAGTAAATGGATTTTTGGAACAGAAATTTTTTGTTTCTTGGAATTGAGAGGTTCCCATGGATGAATGACATGTTCATTAAGATCCCCTTTTAGTTTGTAAGACAAGTAAAAGGAGTTCTTTGGACTGTTGCTATTTTTCATAAAAGAGGTCAAGTGACATGAGCATGTGGGAAATGTTTTGAGCTCATAGATGAATTGAGAAAGGTATATGCTTATTGACCTCAATGCATGTTCATACATGTGAATGCAACAGAAAGATAGTTGGAATATTCATAGACTTGGAATAGTATGTTGCTAGTTGTGAAATAGGGTTGTCACAGATCATTTTGGATAATGATGATATGATAACAACAAAAGAGTAACAGTATGAATAAAAATTTTGACGATGTTATTGCATATGGCATTATGACATAAGGAAAAAGAACTAATAAGGTGTTGATCCAAAGTTTGGTGAAGGAGTGTGTGTACATCCTTCAAAAGCCAATGGATCGGGTAGCATCCAAAGATGGATGATATCCATACATGTATGGCTTGGTATGGGTAGGTAATAATTAAAGGGAATTTAATTAAGGATTCCCTTAGTAAAATTTTGTTGACCCGGAATGATTTGAGGTATGAAGAGAGATAGGAATTGGCATCTTTCTTCCCTGGGTAATGTTGCAGTTACCTATTTGAATTTATGATTTATGGAACACTTTTGTAGCATATGGGAAAGAGTGACCTCTTGTTGGTTGTTTTCAAATCAAGAAGGATAGCATATCATGAGTAAGCCTATGAGACGTTTCATATGAATGGTTGCAATATCTCAGGAATGGATTATATTAAATTAAAAATGCCAATGTGTATGAGTAGCGAGAAGGTGCAAGCAGTGACTTGCATGTTGATATATATATATATATATATATATATATATATATATATACTTGAATACATGGATTGAATGTGTTATAGGGTTTCCTAGTATGAAGGTAGATATGAATAAATGGATTGTGAAATAAGATTAGTACTTTCCAGGTTTGAGTAAGGCTTTGGATACATGGCTAAATATTTTTTCAAGAGTTCTTATTGTTTTGTTTGAACTCAATTCCTCAAAAAGAGCTAGTGTAAAATGATGAAAGAGAAAATGAGAAAGAATGATTTGTTGTTATGAATAGAAGGAAATATGACTATGCCTTTAAAGTTTTCATGAGAATGACTTGGAGAAATCATGAGTTAAATGATTTCAAATAGATGGATATGTGCATACTATGAAAGTGTGATAATTATAGGCACATACATAATATGTTGATGCATAGGGTTGAAGTGCATGAAGGCACATTGTGAATGCAAGATGATAGAATAGATGCACTTGTGTGGATGTGTGGTTGAGTGCATAATAAATATGCATGACTATAATTCTTTATGAAGAATTGAGAAAATAACTAAAATGAAAAAGATGATGCTAACTCATGGGTTGATATAATTCCAGGTGATGATGGACATGCAACAAGGAAGTTGCATGTTGAAAAATTCCCATGTGGGTGGACTGTGGAAAGGCTTTGTCATGAGAATAGAGCCTTGCACAACTAATGACTACTAGAAATTAGGCAGTGGGCTGTAAAATCCTATTTGTATAAGAATCTTGGATTACATTTAGAAAAAAAAAAAAAAAAAAAAGATAATTCCTGTGTGAAAGACATTCAAGTGAATGATTAATCTTTTTTATTCCATATATGGTTAATGTGCATAGATGCACCGTATACAAATTGAATTCATAAGATAACCATGATATGTTAGTATGTTTTTTGCATCTAGGAAGGGGGGATCTCTAAAGGAGGAAATGTCAAGATGAACTGGACTAAAACTGCTCAAGGAAATAGATCAGGAAGGCCCGGGAAAGGGGAAAATTGCAGAAGCAAAGAAGGAGAAAACGAAAACACTTTTCTCACTTTTCAGCAGAGTTGTATGTTTCTAAGGAATCAAGTACAACTCATGGAAGAAAACTAATTCAATGTTAAAGATTGAATGAGCATTGTGGGTAATTCCATGTTAGGCAATGGTAGAAAGGTCTTGGAAATAATTCATCTAAGCTAAAATTTCCAAACTATGTAAAGATATTATAAGGGGAAATCCCTTGATTCATCTCTTGGTATTCTTGAATAAAATAAAATTGATATGTGTAAATATCTTAGGCATAAGAGTGTCGATCACTTTGTAAGAGTAGAATAGATGAAATGTTTTTCTTTTATGTTGCACTAACAAACATTGAGGATAAAATGGTAGAGTGCATATAGATATGCTAAGACATATTTGAAAATGTTTGTTGATGTAAAATGCTACGGTACATACATTCTGACTTGAAATGACAGCTGACATAATTGTGGATATGATTGTTGTGTGTAGAAAAGATTGTATTTGTTGAGAGGATAACTACCAATGGTATATTACCTTGGGTAGAGGATAAAGATAAGAAGGTTGTTGATGAAAGAGTCCACGTGAGGCACTGTTGATAAGGTAAAATCAGAAAGGTTGTTGGAATCCAGGCAGGTATGATATTCATCAAGTCAATGTAGCATGTGGTTTGAAAGGGATTGGATAAGGATCCCTCCTAAAATAGTTTATATTTTGATAGTATAATTTTAATGTTGATTGATTGTTGCATGTTACTAATACCCAAGTAGGGTATGGATCATGAACAAAAACCTAAATGACAAAGGAAGGTGCCTCTATGGGGAAAAGAGGTGTTAATTTTCTGATTTTCAAAACTGATAATTATTTTCTTGTGATTTAAATGTTATTTTTGTCATAAAATAATTACACATTGAAAATATCAACAAGGCTTGACAAACTTGATGAGAGGTTACTGTAAGTAAAATATTGTATGAGATGATATATTACAATTGAGGGACCTGATATATATACTTGGGTGGAGTTCCCTTTCATTAATGGACACGTCTTTTCCATTATTGTCTTTTCATTAATTAATTTACTATTAGTTATTAATTATTGATTATTTATATTTATACATTATATTACAGATATATTATTTATATATTATATTTATGTTGACGGTCATTTCCTCACATGTACGTATAATTAATATAGGACTCTAATGTTGAGTAAACCCCCCGAGAAACCCCTTATCACAAGAGGTCTCTTGAGCCTACATCTTCAACATTAGACTAGACTTGTAAACAAGTCATACATGCCCTATAAAATTAGGTCACTCCATCTTGGAGCAGGCAATGTGAGATCATATTGAGTCTCTATCACTCCTAGTCAAATTAGCATGACAAATTAGAGAAAGGATACGCCTGGGCCATTCACCACTAGCAAAATCAACATGGCCCCGTGAGTGAATGTATCATCCTCCCTTGGTCAAATCAGCATGACCAATCTAGGAGAATGTCTACTAGATTTCGTTAACTGTAGAAAATCAACACTCCCTCGCAGCGAGGGAGAAATTATGCATCATGCCAAGCTTGTCTCTCAAGTATACAAACTTCATTCTAGACAGAGGCTTGGTGAGAATGTTCATTATCTGCTCATCTGTGGATATGTATTGGAGCTTCACTGCTCCCTTCTGCACCATGTCTTGGATGAATTTATATTTGAACTCAACGTGCTTTGACCTATCATGAAATATTGGATACTCTGAAAGCTTGACATAGATTTGATTATCACAATGTATCAAGGTTGTCTCTAGCTCCTGACAAAATAGTTATGTAAGAAGCTTCTGAATGCATATTGTTTCACGAATTGTGACACTGGTTGTGATATACTCCACCTCTGTTGTACCAAGTGATACAGAAGTTTGCTTCCTACTAATCCAAGATATCATAGTTGATCCTAAGCTGAAGCAGCACCCTGAGGTGCTATTTATGTCTATTTCACTCCATGCCCAGTCAGAATTTGTATATCCTTGTAGCGTCACTTCACCACTCGAGACATATATTAGACCATATCCAATTATACCACGTAGGTACCTCAACACATGCTTTGTTGCAACCCAATGGAACAGCCTCAAATCAACCATAAATTGTTTAAAGGTGCTCACTACAAAGAAAATATTTGGCATGGTGTTAACCAGGTACATCAAGGATCCAATCGACTGTATGTACATAGTGGGATCCACCAAACATGAATCTGAAGCAGAATCACTCAGTTTCTTCGGATTTGTCATCATAGGTGTAGTCATGGACTTGCAATCCTCAATACCGAATCTGCTCAAGATCTCAACTGTGTACTTCCCCTGTCCAAGGAACATCTCACCTAGTCTTTTCCACACCTCCAATCCCAAGAAATAATGCATCAAGAAAAGATCCTCCATCTCGAACTCAGAGTCCAACTCCCTCTTGCATTAATCGATGAGTTGGTCTACTCTCATATGGAACAAGTCATCAACATATAACACCAATATTAAAGGATCATCATCAAAAACCTTGTAATAAAGGTTGGGATCTGCTTCACTCTTGGTGAAGCCCAAGCTCATCAAGTATCCATCAATCCTAGAGTACCATTCCCTAGGTTCCTGCTTGAGTCTATACAAGGCCTTCTTCAGCCTGCAAACATGAGACTCCCTCCCATGTATATCAAAGCCCTAAGATTGTTTTATGTACACTTCCTCCTCAATCACACCATTGAGGAATGCAGTCTTTACATCCATCTGGTGTAATCTCCAATCCATGACTGCTACAATGGAAATGACAATATTGATGGAAGTGTACCTGGAGATTGGAGAAAAATTATTTGCATAGTCTACTCCTTCTTTCTGAGAGAATCATCTTGCCAAAAACATCATTTGGTACTTCTCGATGCTGCCATCTATTGCATGCTTGATCTTATAGATTGAAATATCCCTGATACAGCTGATTCGTACATATACTGTTGAACTATTGTTTTATCACTGAGATCTGATACTCTGGGGGTTTCTGGATGCATTTGAGTTAATGTGTGAACATGCATGGTGATTTTTGCATGTTTGTTTCATTCATTAAGTGTTTTAGTAGTATAAAGATAATGCATGTGAAAGAAAAGACAACACAACTCACTGATATATATAATGAGGAAAAAGACGAAAATACAATAATAAGTTGGAATCATATATACTAGCCATCAGTTTTATCTCATGGATCATCATTAGAATACAAATCAACTAACAAGAAATACCCATGATCAGAAGAATGAAGGTTGATCTGTGCATGCACAGATAGATCGACAAAATGCAGTCTGAAAGCTCATGGTAACTGCTGCAGATACTGGAAAAATTTCCTTGATGGTGATACTTGTCGAAATGGACTGGAAATTGTCTCAAAATAAGTGCCTTGAATTCTAAGATAATCCATATGTCACCCCCTGGTGGTTTTTTCACATCCTGGGTTGTGGGACTGCACCCTAGTGATCCCACCAGTGAAATCTGATGATGTATGACTTGAAACAATCTTCTTGGCCTCCTCTATAATGGGTTGGAAGGGTTTCCTCTTATCTTCTCTAGAATACCCCCTGGAACCCAAAATGTTCTTCCTCGAGAGTTGTGCCCCCATTGAATGTTTGTTACGTTCTGTGAGATTCCATCTTTGGAAACTGACAATTGGTGGCTCAAAAGGTGCACCCTGGCTAGATTTCTAATGGGTCAGAAGGAATCTACAAAATACTGAACTTTCTCGTGTAGCCACACAAACCCTCTCTCTAACCCTTGTGCCCTAACACCTAAACCAATCAATGGTGGTGGTTTCCTCCAGAAATCCACAAAACAACAAGGGGGTCGATTTCCTCCTCCTCTACAAATATCTCAACATCAAATCATAACATAATGAGGAATTAGGTCGAATTCCTCCCTTTACACTCCTCCCGATATAATTCACCATTGACATCACTTAAGCTAGGTGTTTTTCCTCCTAAGGTGAGTAATTAATTAATCAATTCCCCCTTTAACACCTTTTCATTCTATTTCTTTGTTGACTTAGGGTTAAGTGACTTTTCCTTTGCTTTTTGTCTTAATTCATCATTTAGCCACCAAATCACCCTTATTTCTCCTCGTGTCCCCTGTTTGTTCATGACTATAGTCTACGAGAACAAATAGACTACTAAGTCACTCCCTGTTGGCCTACTCTTAGGAACGGGACATCATAGTCCTCCCTTCCTGATATTTCTTGTCCTCAAGCAACATCAATCTTGGGTGTTTCAAAATATGTTCTCCCTCCCATGTGGCATCCTCCACTAGAAGACCACTCCATCTAACCAAGCACTCTATGATGACCCTGCTCCTCAAGTTGTGCTCTCTCTGCTTGAGCACCTCCTCTAGTACAATCTCCAACTGGCCCTCCTCATCCAAGGGTGGAAACTCCTCTGAAATGTTGACCGGTTGTCCCACTGCATTTTTAAGGAAAGAAACGTGAAAGACATTATGAATCTTGTTACCCTTTGGTAGACCTATCTCATATGCCACCTCTCCTACCCTCTCGGTGACTCTATATGGCCCATAAAATTTTGGCTTCATCTTCTCTGCTCCACTCTTGTTCAAGGAGGAATGTCTATATGGATATAATTGTAGAAAAACCAAATCCCCTACCTCGAAACTCTACTCGACCCTCTTCTTGTCTACATATATCTTTTGTTGGTTCTGAGTTGTCCACAATTTTTCCCTCACTACCCACAGAATCCTCTAGCTCTCCTCCACCCAGTATTTGGCCCCTGGTACCCTGCTATCCCCAAACACAGTCTCCACAAAAGAGGGAGCATCATATCCATACAATTCTCTTAATGGTGACATCCTGATAGACATATGGTAAGTCATATTGTAGCAATACTCACCCATGTGTGTTTCTTCCCTCCCACATAGTTCCTCAGATACCCCTCCACCCATTTTTTGACAATATCTGTATGTCCATCTATCTATGGGTGGTAGCTTGTACTCGTAGCTAGCTATGTGCCTTCCAACTGAAAAATCTCCTACCAAAACACATTCATGAAGCGTCGATCTCTATCACTGACTATCTGCCTGGGTAAACCTTGCAACCGGAATACCTCTTTGAAAAACAACTCTACTACATGTATGGCCTTGTAGTCCATGGGTATGGAAAAGAAATGTGAAAATTTGGTCAGCATGTCAACCACCACAAATATACAGTCCCTCCCTACACTCAAGGAAGACCTGTAATGAAATCCATAGAAATTTTCTCCCATTTCTCCTCTAGAATGGGTAGAGGTTGAATCAAACCCACGGGGTGTGTCTGCTCAGACTTTTTCTCCTGACAAGTCATGCCTGTAATGAAATCCATAGAAATGATCTCCCATTTCTTCTCTGGAATGGGAAAATATCGAAGCAACCATGCAGGGTGTGTCTCCTCGAACTTGTTCTGCTGACAAGTCGTGCACTCCCAAATGTGTTTCAGTACATCATCCTTGAGACCCTTCCATGAGAATCTCTCCATGATCTTCCTATACGTTTTGAAGTACCCTTGATGCCCTATTGTAGAAGAATCATGACACACCTTCAAAATCTTCCCCTTCAGGGTAGAATCTGGAACTAAGTAGATTCAATCCTTGTGTAAAATGATGTCATCTAGAACACGGTACCTATCATCAACCACATGTCCATCCATCACCTCACAAGCAAATTTGTTTTTGGAGTACTCCACCGAAAAATGAGCTTTCCAATTCGTGCAAACATCCATCATCGAACACCCTGGTGGACTTCTGGACAAGGCATTTGCTAGGAAATTCCTATTTCCCTTGACATACTCAATGTCAAAGTCAAAGGCTTGGATCTTTCAGACCCACTTCTTCTCTCTCTCACTGAAGTCCTTCTGATCTAGGAAATACTTGAGATTGTTTTGATCAGTCTTCACTACAAATCTGCTACCTACCATATACTGCCTGAATTTGATTAAGGCATGCATGATTTCTAGCATTTCCTTGTCGTAAATAGGATATATTATCTCTGAATTGTTGAGCTTCCTGCTCTCAAACACAATGGGGTGGCCTCTCTACATCAAAACTACTCCAATCCCCACCCCTTATTCCTCGCACTCTAAACCAAATGACTATGAGAAATTCGGAAGGGCTAGAATAGGGCATGTTCTCATAAACTCCTTTATTTTCTCAAATGTTTGTTGTGCCTCCTCTATCCACTAAAAGGCTCCCTTATTGGTCAAATCTGTGAGCAATGCTCCCAATTGGGATAATCCTTTGACGAACAGCGTGTAGTAACTACATAACCCAAAGAAACCTCTCAACTCTGTGAGGTTATTGGGTGTTGGCCAATCTGAAATGGCCCTGATATTCTCTTGATGAACCTATATTCCTTGTTCACTGATGATATGCCCCAAGTACAGTAGTTCTCTCATCCCAAACTCACATTTGGAATCTTTGTCATATAATGACTGTGCATGCATAATGTCCAAGACATCCTCCAAATGTGCCAGATGCTCATCCCATGTCATGTTGTAGATAAATATATCATCGAACAATACCAAAAGGTATTTCCTCAACTGGCCTCTGAAGATGTGGTTCATGCAAGACTGGAAAGTGGTAGGTGTGTTGGTCAATCCAAACAGTATGACCAAGAACTCAAAGTGTCTGAAATGGAATCTGAATGTTGTCTTCTCAATATCCTACTCACTGATGTTGATCCAATGATATCCTGACTGCAAATCAATCTTGGTGAAGAAAATTGCCCCATATAACTCATCCATCAACTCATATATGCATGGAATGGGGTACCCATTCTTGATCATTTTCTTTTTGAGCGCTCTATAATCAATTCACATCCACAATGTGCCATCCTTCTTCAGTACCAAAATGATTGAAGAGGAAGAAGGACTCATGTTGGGCTTGATGTGCCCCATCACAAGCAATTTTTTGATTGCTTTCTCAATCTCATCCTTGAATCTCTTAGGGTGCCTATAGGGCGTGGTGATCATTGGTGTAGCCCCTACCTCCAACTTGATCGTGTGCTCAAATCTCCTATCTGGTGGTCTCCCTAGTGGTATTGTCCCAAAAATTGGCTCATATTGACTTAGAAGATCTCTGATCTGGGGATGTTAATGTTCTCTACCTTCTGAATCCTTTTGTGTGGTGATCAAACACTTTGTTGCATAGCCACATCACCATGACGAAATATCTGCTCCATCCTTTTTTCCAATACTTCTTGTGGTTCTCCTATAGACATGTGTCTCAACACCACTCTCGATCCACTAGCATCTTTGAAGCTCATGGTCAATGTCTAATAGTTGAAACCAATATCCCCCAATGAATTTAACCATTTTACCCCCAATACGACATTAGTATCTGATAGGTCAACTACATAGAAGGTATATGTCTGGTAGTTTCCTAGTTTGACCTCTAAGTCTGGGATCATGTCTAAACATGTCATTGTGTATCCATAGGCCACTACCACATGGAATCCCTCAAAATCCTTAGTATATAACCCCCTCCTAGCTACTAAGGACGCTTCTATGAATTTTTGGGTGGCCCCGCCATCAACTAAAGTGGTCATCCATTGCCCCTATACAAGGCCCTTGATCCTGAGAGTGTTTCACCTGGGTACTCATGAAATGGTTTCTATGGTTTCCCTTTTCACCTCTCTACGAAGTCGTGTCTCCTCCTTGGGCGGTGCCCTTGTCGTTATCTTAGGTTTCTTCGGCTGCTGCTCTGGACCATGTGTGGTATCATCATCTAAATCAATGTCTTCCTATGCCCTGATATCCTCATCCTCTTCCTCACTGCCTGATTCCACTTCAATGTAGTGGATCTATCCTTTTCCCATGCATCTATGCCCTAGGACCCAAGGGTATCTGCAAGATAATCAAAGCTTATTCTTCATCAACTCCCATCTCATGTCATCATCTAGTTTGGGCTTACCCTTCCATTCCCTTTAATGATTTCTCTGATCCATGTCTCTCTGTGGTACAAAGGGTTTGGAAAAGGTTTTTGGTTTTAGCGTTGAGTCCCCCATGTCTCTTATGCGCACAATGGTATCATGTAAGGTGTGAGGCTTGAAATCCTTAACCCAACCCCCCAATGGTTCTTTCAATGCCTCGGTGAATAGCATCATGAATTTGTGCTCTGATATATCGGATACGACCACTACCTTTCGTTGAAACTCTGAGATGAAGGCCTCAACTGATCTGGTCTTCCTCAATGGTGTAAGGTCCATGAAGTGGATCTCTGGATCTCTCCTTTCAAATATCTCCATCAACCTCTCATTGAACTCCAAATATGAAGTAATGTGGTTGTGACCCAACGTCACCAACACAAGGTACCACCACTCATGGGCCTCCCTCTCCAAGTGCAAGGTGGCGAAGCTGATAGATATTGAATCTATCATTGGGTTAAGCTTGAAGTGTGTGTCAAGCTTCTAAACCCATTCCTAATCTAAGCAACATGATGATCCGTTGAAAGTAGAAATGTTTAGCTTTCCCACTTTCTTGATGAAATCCATGTTGTGATTTTTCCTATTGCCTCTTTGTGCCTCCCAAGGTTTGTTTCGATATATAATCGAAAAGTAGTCCATCAAACTCATGTTTGCATGGAACTCTAGTCCTAATCCCAAGTAGTCTCTCTTGTACTCCTCAAACGGATCATGTGGAACCACATGTCCCTGACCCAGTTGTCCTCTTGTCTTCCCTGGTTGTCTCAATGGTTGTCCCAGTGATTTTCCTACTTGGAACTGTGGGTATAAAGGTCGGAGAATCCTCCCAGACGATGTGTAAGCTTGGACTGGTGAAGGGTTTGGAATATCTCTGCCCTAAGATCCACTGAAGCCACTAGCCCCACCTCCATGATGTTCACTTGAAACACTCAGTCATTCTGTGGAATTGGCACCTATAGTGCTCATTCTATGGTGGAGAATCTATGCACTGATAGCCATCTATTGTATGGCATTCACCATGTCTCTATGTCCTCTAGCTAGGTCATTCAACATGGCCTATGTACTGTCAACATGTGTCTCGGGGCCTTTCACCCTACCCTCAGGTGTCTCACACATGTCACCCATATTCCTCTCTATCCCAGCCTCGATTTCTGAGTTGATATGCTCTATGTCCTCTATCTCTTGATTTGTATCTGACTGAGTGTGGAAGGGGGTGTAATTCCTTCAGTTTCTATATTTTTTATCTCTGCTATGAACTCTCTGATATTGAATGTACTTTTCCCCAATATGTCCTTAGCCCTCTAGGTATTCTTCACCTGTTCCTGAAATCATGGGGTCGTGAGAAGCACTTATTCATAGGCTGGCAAGAATAAGGCTCTAATACCACTGAAATATCCATGATCTAGCTGATCCAGATATCTATTGTTAAACTATTGTTTTATCATTGAGATTTGATACTCTGGGGGGGTTTGGATGCATTTGAGTTAATGTGTGAACATGTTTGGTGATTTCCACATGTGTTTTTCATTCATTAAGTTTTTTAGTAGTATAAATATAATGCATGCAAAAGAAAAGACAACAAAGCTCATTGATATATATAATGAGGAAAAAGGAGAAAATACAATAATAAGTTGGAAGCAGATATACTAGTCATCAGCTAGATCTCATGGATCATCACTTGAATACAAATCAACTAACAATAAATATGTGTGATCAGAAGAATGAAGGTTGATATGTGCATTCACGGATAGATTGACAAAATGTAGTCTAGAAGCTCACGGTAACTGCTGCAGATACTGGAAAACTCACCCTAATGCAAATACCCATCAGAATGCACTGGAAACTATCTCAAAAGAAGTGCCATGGCCTCTAGGTTGGTCCTAGTGACTGTCAGACTGAAGATTTGACCTCTGAAGCTTTAGATGTCACCCCTAGGGGTTTACGCACCTCCTGGGCTATGGGAGTGTGCCCTAGTGATCCCAATGGTGGAATCTAATGATGTATGACTTGAAACAATTTTCATGGCCTCCTCCATAGTGGGTCGGAGGGGTTTCCTCGGATCTTCTCTAGAATATCCTTTGGAACCCCAAATGTGATTCCTCGAGAGTTGTGCCCTAACTAATTGTTTGTTGCATTCTGGGAGATTCCACAGTCGAAAACTAACGAATGGTGTCTCAAATGGTGTGCATTGGCTAGCTCTCTAATGGGTCGAAAGGAATCTGCAAAATATTGAACTTTCTCATGTGGCCACACAAACCCTCTCTCTAACCCTTGCGCCCTCACTAAATGAGTTGTGCAGTCACTAAACTGGATACCTGAAATGCACGGTGAAATACCTAGATGGTATCTCCGATAGGCTAGGGTGTGTCTCTCAACACCAAAATCGATCAATAGTAGTGGTTTCCTCTAGAAATCCACAAAACAACAAGGGAGTCGATTTACTCCTCCTCTGCAAATATATCAACATCAAATCATAACATAATGAGGAATTATGTCAAATTCCTCCCTTTATACTCTTCTCGATCTAATTCATCATTGACATCACTTAATCTAGGTGCTTTTCCTCCTAAGGTGAGTAATTAATTAATTAAGTCCCCCTTTAACACCTTTTCATTATGTTTCTTCGTTGACTTAGGCTTAAGTGACTTTTCCTATGCTTTTTTTCTTAATTCATCGTTTAGCCACCAAATCACCTTTATTTCTCCTCTTGTTCCCTGTTTGTGCCTAACTATAGTCTACAGGAACAAATAGCCTACTAAGTCACTCCCTGCTAGGCTACTCTTGGGAACAGGAAATTACATAGATCCACTTCGAAGTCACCATTGACTTTCCCTCTGGTCTCGAAACTATCTCCCACACATCATATTTCATGATGGATTGATACTCTTCCATCATGGCATCCTTCCAAACCTATTGGTTTGTTTCCTCCTCATAAATGGAAGGTTCAAAATCAATGATGTGACTCATCAATGCCATATAACTCGAGAACCTATGAGGTTGTTTGCTCTCCCAAAAAGTACCACTCAGAGATGTGTGCCCCTTTGCATCCTACAAACTGTCACGAAGCCAAGATGGCCTCTTCCTAGTCACGGTAACATATCTTGGTAGATCCATTGGCTCTACTGGCTCTACTGAGTCCTCCTCATATTTTGAAGGGTGAACAATTGGACTAGAGGTATTTGTACCCTTATCCTTCGGAGCCTCTTGCTCCTCACTATCAATCTCCACATGAGACTTTCTAGACTTCCTAAAGGCTACCTCTTCATCAAAAGTAACATCACGATTAACCTCAATATGACATGTCCTAGAATGTAGATCATGTACACCTTCAAAGTATTATATCCCACAAAAGTACCCTTCTTTCCAGAAGGTTCTAACTTCATCCTATTCTCCCTGGGAACATGGATGTATATTTTACAATCAAATATCCTCAAATGACTAACCTTTGGTTTCACACTTGTGAAATCCTCCTGAGGAGTCTTGTTCCCCAAGATCTGATGAGGACTCTTGTTCTTGACATACATTATTGTACTGGATTCCTCTCCTCATAAGAACATGGGTAAATCCTGATCTTGAATCATGGCTTTGGAATCCTCTACAATGGAATTGTTCTTCCTCTCTACAACCTTGTTATGTTGTGGGTTTTAAGGAACAATCAACTCCCTCTTCATCCCTTCTTCCATGTAGAAATCACTGAAGTCCCTAGAAGTATACTCTCCTCCATTATCTAACCTCAACACCTTGATCTTCTTCCCTATCAGTTTTTCTACCTGAGCCTTGAAATTTTAGAATCTGTAGAAGACTTCATCCTTGGTCTTCATGAAGAAGATCCATGTTTTTCGGGAAAAATCATCAATGAATATCACATAGTGCAAGAATCCACCCAAATATGCAATTGTCATAGGTCCACATACAACTGAATGTACTAGATCCAAGATCCCCTGGACCTGTTGTCACTGCTCGAAAAATATCCCTTGGCATTCTTTTCAAGTGCACATCCTCTACAAATGCAATCATGCTCTACCTGAAGCTCTGAAAGTCCTGTGACCATCCTTTTCGATGTTGGTAAAGCCTTGTAATGTAAGTGTGCAAACATCCGATGCCATAGCTCACGCAAACTGATGTTGTCATGTAACAATTTTTGGGTTGGTCATCCCAATAATATGTATAATCCTCCCTCCTGAACACCAATCACTATTATGGAGTATATAGCAGCTCTATTAGTTATCATAGTGCGATTGGTCACAGCTTGTAGAGAAACAGAGAGTGACCAAAAGAGTTGGTCGCACTATGTAGTGAAATCCTTTGATCCAGGTGGATATTGGTGTCCAACCACCTATTCCACTTGGACCCACACCATTTTTTCTTTCAGTTTTTCAATTTCCTTGATTGTAGCACAATTTACTATTTTTAGCAGTTTTTCAGGTCCTGAACTTTCGGAGTCGTTTTGAGGCCCTAAACGACGTTTTTTGGGCATGAATGTTGCAGAAAATATGAGTATGTTCTAGAATCGATATTCGTAGTCAGCAATGTAGTCCTCGAATAGATATTTCTAATGATGTATCATGTGCGTCAAACAGAGATGTACCAAATTCCCCAACGAGGCCCATATTCTGGCATTTCATGTCCAAGGGTTAGGTTTTTGGATGTTTAGGGTTTCCATTGTTTCTCAATAATATATAGGCCTTCAAGCCTCATTGTAACACAAATTTCAGAGGCCAGTAGCCGCCACATCTCTTCTCAGGGACAAGCTATCAGCATCCGAGCTATTTTATTTCCATTCTGTCTGTAATCATATTTCAGTCATTTGTTAATGAAATGAAGTTTTACTTCCACTGCATCTCTGTGTTTATGTGTATTTATGTATTTCATTGTGTTCCTTCATAAATATATATCATCCTTAAGGCATTTGCACCTTGTAATTAGGAAAATAATGACCAAAGGGAATGTGGTCTCTTTGTGTGCACAAGTCACTCGTGACCACGATCGTACAATTTAAAAAATAAAATATCTGAAGTAGATCTATCAGATCTGGCACTGAAATATTTTAACTAGTTTTGGATCTAGCTCTGATACCATGTTGAATTTTCTGATTTTCAGATCTAATAATTATTGTCTTATGATTTAAATGCTATTGTTATCATAGAATAATTAGGCATTGAAAATCTCAACAAGACTTAGCGAACTTGATGAGAGTTTATTGTAAGTAAAATATTATATGAAATGATATATTACAATTGAGGGCCCGGATATATATACTTGGGTGGAGTGCCCTTTCATTAATGGACATGTATTTTTCATTATTGTCTTTTCATTAATTTATTTATTCTTAATTATTGATTATTTATATTTATACATTATATTATAAATATATTATTTATATTTATACATTATATTATAAATATATTATTTATATATTATATTTATGTTTATGATCATTTCCTCACATGCACGTCTAATTAATATAGGACTCTAATGTTGAGTAAACCCATTGAGAAGCCCCTCATCACAAGAGGTCTCTTGAGCCTACATTGTCAACATTAGACTAGACTTGTAAACAAGTCAAACTTTCCCTATAAAATTAGATCACTCCATCTTGGAGCAAGTAATGTGAGAGCATCTCGAGTCTCTATCACTCCTAGTCAAATCAGCATGACAAATAGGAGAGAGGTTACACCTAAGCCATTCACCACTAGCCAAATCAACATAGCCATGTGAGTGAATGTACCACCCTCCCTTGGTCAAATCAGCATGACCAATCTGGTAGAATTTCTTCCTGATGTTGCTAACTAGAGAAAATCAACAAGAGGGATCGAAATCATTGCCATATATTCATGAAAAGAATATCCCATGTTTGCAAGGATTTACTTGAATGATAAAAGAATACTTTTTATCATAAGTAGGACATGTGCTAAATGCAACGAGGAAAGCATGTTTGCATGAAAGAGGATAGGCATTGGACTGTCCATTATGGAAGGAAGACCTTCAAGTACTCCAAAAAGAGTTGTGGAAAAGGTAAAGAGAGGAATTGGGTGGCCATGAATATTGGCACCATGGTTACCAACAAAGAAAGAATGCATGGATACATTATGTGAAATTTTTAATTTCATGTTATATTATGTTGAATTGAGGTCATGATCAGCTCAAGGCAGGAAACATACTCCTCCTGCAATAATGAATGTTGATAAAAAAATCCATGTGGTGAGAGGTTGGCTTAGTTCCAACCCACCATGGCGAGGTGCCTAACATAAAATGTGGTAATCTGGAATTAATGCAATGGTTCATTATGTGTAAATGTGGCCATGGACATTGGCACATTGGTTGAATTCTTATGAACATTGAATGCATTATAGAAATATTGGTATGCTAAGAAAAAGTGTATGTAAGGAACAATAAATTCCTTTTGTTTCATATCGTCAGTGAACAAAATTGATGCAATTGTTAGTATGCACAATTTTAAAAATTGTTAGTGAGCCATTGAAAGTGTGCAATAAAAATATAATGTGCATGGAATCCTAACAATCTATTTGGTAGTGTGAAGGTTGAGATTCTTAGGAAGATGGTCTTGGATATGGCAGTAGACTAAGTCCATAAGGAAGGTCAATGCATTTTTTTGCGAAGAGCCAAACTATTATGAGAAGGAAGTCTCATAGTTGTGGGATCTGAGTTTCTATATGGAACATATCTGAAAATACATAAGTGAAATTGGAAACATGTGGGTAATAGATTTCAAAGAATTTTGATTTAAATTGATGATACTATCTCACAGAGTACTATATGCATGTGATACAAGTGAGATGATAGACCTATATTGAGGGGACAGATGATGGTTGTTGAGCTAGAAATCATGGAAACAGACCATTATTGTGACATGAGACCCATGTGATATGCCATGATCACCTTGATATGGTTGTGTTGTGTTAAAACATGTCTGAGGGATGCCTCAACTGTAAGACTTGATGAAGTCTCTGAGCTCTTCCTGTGTGATAAATCCTTGGCAGGAAAGATGGATCACCCAAGGGACTATGCAGCAGAGAAGGATATTCCTGAGCCTGGAAGGTGAGTGACTGCAAGGAAGAGGATACTTGAATAAATCTTTTTATATGTTGAAGGGGATCATGAGCATAGTGGGTATGTCAAGGAAAAGCATTGAGCCGAGTAAATACGGTAGTCATATGGATGCAGATCCATGAATTGCACAGATAAGTATTGTGTTGATATGTATATTCCCTCCTGAATTATGAAAAACAATGAAATATTTATGCATGAATTTTTTTTAATATGCATGTTGTTTGATGATTGTTGTTGGAATACTACTGAAATGTCGGAAGTCTAGGAGAAGACCAGACCAAGGAGAGAAAGACATTGTTGGAGAGGTTTAAATATGAAGGCATGGCAGATGTTGATGAGATGCAAAAAACACAGAGGATAGTGTTCTTTTTTAAGGGGGGGGAATGTAACACCCCATTTTTAATCCCCTAATTGTATATAATTAATCATGATTAATGATTTACACGCCATGGCATATAAACATTGTAAAATGTTTTATTTTCTAATTGAAAAATGTCACACAATAGAATAATGGGTGGAGCACACGTACTGGCCATGATACCACTAGAAGAAAGAGTGAGGGACCCTAAAAAGGGTTTCATTATGTTAAGAGAACCCAAGCCTCTTTGCTGAATTAATTATTTTTGGAAATAATAAGTAATTTCTCTTTTTCTTGATTTCAAATAAAATCATATAATGAGGGAGGATTGGTAGTTGGACAACCAACCACCCACAATGAATGGATGCCTGGAAGACTGCCTAAGACAACAAAAAATTTCCATCCTAGAGTACAACAGGAAATCATCACAGTTCCCCATGATTGACCCATGAGTTCCTTTTGATGGAAGAAAGGTAGAGAAAAACGCATGGGTGTGCTAGAGAAGATTGTTCTGGTTTGGGAAAAAACATGAGGATAAGAATGTTAAGAGATGAGAGAGAACCCACATATGGAGTAGACACAAGTTCCAGAGCAAGATATTTTTCCATGGCTAGTCTAAGAATCCAAAACCCGATTGGAGATGAGAGGGCCACAAACTTAGTTCTAGGAGGGTACCTGAGAAACCTCATGAAGGCCTTAGTCATGGTGGGTATAAGGAATCATCAACCATTAGTTGTGTGAAGGAGAGTGTCCTTCACTATTATAATTTCTTTGAGAGCCTGAGCTATTTCCCTGGTGGTATCATGGCCTAGTTAATGCTTGTTTGTGTGATGATGTTTGTTGCATATTTTTGCAGGTTGCTTCCCCAAAGTTGGGTTGGAGTTGTTTCTAATGGTTTTATAGCATATAGATGATGGATATAGAACAAAAATATATGAACAACAAGATACAAAGAGAATGACACAAGGAAATAATCCCAAAGCTTTAGATATGACCTTTATTTAGTATATAAGTTTACCTCCATACAAGAGATATACAAATCTGGAATAGATATGAGAGATATAAGAGTTGTGGTTGAAGACACCTCCAAAATACAATGCAAGAGATAGATATGGGCACTCCTAGACCCCAAATGGCTGGATGCAGATTTAACAAGATCAATTTATTTCCCTTCTTCAATATTGATGCACACCCTAGCTGAGTTGCACCCCTCTTAGTTGTAGAATTCCTTGGGAATTTAGGTGTCTTTAGATAGTGGCTCCAACCCCCTGTAAAATTCAGTCAATCTGTATATCGGGTGATGGAAATCATATATGAAGATATTATTGTCTATAGCTATAGTTCTGAACCTTCAAAAAATTGTATCCTCGTGAACAAGTGCACCCTCCTTCAATAATTCTCCCAGCTAAGAGAAATAATAATTATAGAGAAAAACCCTCAAGGAATGATGAGGAAAGGTGTTATGATGATGGAAAGTCCCACTAGAACAAGTTTTTCTTCAGATCTCCAACCTCCTAGTCAAATCAAACTCTCCTTACTCCAACAGTCTGCCCCAAACCTACAGAAAAACCCCTAGTGTTGTGCCCTTACTCCACAATAGTGATTATTGAATATGAATAAACCTGAATGATAGATGATAGAATGGTGAGGGTGGAATATTCAACCACCTTGGCCAATTTTGGATCAGGAACATGAGAATATTTCACTCCCTTGTTGATCTTTATGGTTTAGTGAGACAAAACACTCAAACACCCAAGCTTTCTAGCTCACAAGTGAAAAAGATAAAATGATCTAGAATGCATGAGTGAGGCACCCTCACTCTCTTTTATCCCATCTTCTAATATTTACTTAAGTTATTCAATTAGATGCTAAATTTATTCACTTTATTTTCCCACTTAGCCAATTATCTATTTTTTTCCTTTTTTTTGCTAAAGTCACTTTAATAATATAACTTTAATACCTTAGTGACTCCTTTTTGGCCTCTTACCTTTTTATTTCCATGAGATTGTAGTCTAGAGGTAAGAACTAGAATACTAAGTATCTCAAGACCCTTGTAACTTGGAAGGGGACATTACAATCTCCCCTTCTAGGAATTTCTTGCCCACAAGCAATTCTAAATCTGTTTGTTACAGGACATGCTCATTTTCCCAATTGGCATCCTCTATTGGAAAATTTTTCCATTTAATCAAATATTCTTGGATAGCCCTGTTCCTCAACCTTTTCTCCCTTACCTCCAATCTCTCCTCTGGAATTAAAATCACCTTACCTTCATCATCTACTGGAGGAAATTCCTCATTAGCAGTGATATGTTGTCCCAATGCCCTTTTTAGGAAGGATACATGGAAGGCATTATGGATTTTAATTTCATGCGGTAGCTCTAACTCATATGCAACTACCCCCACCTTTATCCTTACCCTGTATGGAACATAGAAGTGGGGTTTGAGTTTCTCAGTGCCATTTTTCTTTATGGTTTCCTACCTGTATGGTTGGAGCCTTAGATAGACTAAGTCCCCTACCTCAAAAGTATGTTCCACCATTTTTCTATCTGCATATAGATTTTGTTGGTTTTGATCTCTTTTCAAATCATATTTGAGCTCTCAGTATGTCTTGGATTTCCTATATCCACTCCTTAGCTATATGAGCTATACAATCTCCAAACATTATGTCTGTAAAAGTGAGAGGATCATAAATATATAAATCCTGGAAGGGAGACATACAAATGGAAGTGTGATGAGTGGTGTTATAACAATATTCTCCCAAGTATATCCACTTAACCCACATTTTCTATTGGCATGTCACATAGTTCCTGAGATACCCCTGCACCCACTTGTTGACTATTTCAGTTTGGCCATCTGTTTGTGGATGATGGATAGTGTTGGTGGTTAATTATGTGCCAATTAGACGGAATAATTCCTACCAAAATGTGTTCATAAACCTATTGTCCCTGTCACTCACAATAGTCTTAGGCAACCCATGCAACCTGAAGACCTCCCTAAAGAATAAATGAGCCACTTGAGATGCATTGTAATCTATAAAGATGGAAAAAAAATGAGAAAACTTGGTCAAACGATCCACTACTACAAAAATGCAATACCTACCCTGTGTATTTGTAAAACCTGTAATCAAGTCCATGGATACACTTTCCCATTTGTGCTCTGGAATGGGAAGAGGTTGTAATAAACATGTTGGGTGGGTGTGTTCATCTTTGTTTTATTGGCATGTGACACACTCCCTGATGTGGTGCATGACATCCTCCTTGAGGCCTTTCCAAGTGAATCTTTCTATGATCTGTCTGTATGCCTTAAGGAAGCCTTGATGCCCAAATAATGATGAATTAGAAAATGCTTGTATTACCTTATTTTTGAAAAAATCTGTAGGAACCAAATAAATCCTCCCCTTATAATAGATTATGTCATCTGCAATCATGTACTTGTCATCTTGAACCTATCCATCCATTAATTCACATGCAAACTTATTTTTTGAATTCTCTACCAATAGGTGTGATTTCCAATCAATTGATATCTCTGACATGGAATAAGCTTAGGGTATTCTAAAAAAATCATCTACTACCACATTGTTTTTTCCCATGACATATTCTATGTCAAAGTTATAAGTTTGGATATTACTCACCCACTTTTGTTGTCTCTCATTGAGGTCCTTCTGCTCTAGTAAGTACTTGAGACTGTTATGATCTGCCCTGACCACAAATTTTTACCCCACCGGATATTGTCTGAATTTGGCCAATGCATGCATTATAGCTAACATTTCCTTATCATAAATTGTGTATAGCAACTTAGGCCCTCTTAGTTTTTGGCTCTCATAGGCAATAGGATTCCTATTCTACATGAGTACAGATCTAATCCCTAAACCTAATGCATCACACTCCAAAATGAATGGTTGAGAGAAGTATGGTAAAGATAGTACAGGAAATGTGCTTGTTACCTTTTTCCTTTTGTCAAACGTCAATTGTGCATCTTCACTCCACTTGAATGCACCTTTTTTGGTCAAGCCGGTCAAAGTTGCGCATAACCAAGAGAATCCCTTAACAAACCTCCTATAATAACTGCAAATACCAAGAAATCCCTTGAGTTTTGTAAGTTTCTTAGGTGTGGTCCAATTAATTATAGCTTGGATCTTTTCCTAGTGAACATGTACCCCTTTTTCCCCAATGATGTGTCCCAAGTAAAGGACCTCTATCATCCCAATTTTACATTTTGACTCTTTGGCATACAATGATTGTTTCTCCATGATGATTAACACCTCATCCACATGCTTGACGTGATCTCCCATGTCCTACTGTAAATTAACAAGTCATCAAAGAAAACTAGTAGGATTTTTCTCAATTGCTTGTTGAATACATGGTTCATGCAGGATTGAAAGGTGGATGGCACATTGTTCAATCAAAAGGCATGACAATGAACTCATAGTGTCCATAATGGCATCTGAAAAGTGTCATGTGCACATCATGTTCTCTCATTCTGATTCGATGGTATCTAGAACGCAAGTCAATTTTGATGAAGTACATTGTACCGTGTAACTCATCTAATAGCTCATCTATCATGGGAATGGGATACCTATTTTTGATGTTTTTCTTATTTAGGGCCCTGTAGTCAATACACATGCGCATGGTACCATATTTCTTCTTGACCAATACTACTGAAGATGCAAAAGGGATGGAATATGGCCTAATATGCCCCATGTATAACAACTCCTTAATGGCACACTCAATCCCATCCTTATGCTTCTTGGGATTCCTATATGGTGTTGTGATGATCGGCTTTGCCTCCTCTTCTAATTCTATTATATGCACAAATACCCTATCTAGTGGTTTCCATGGTGGAATTTGTCCAAAGAACTTCTCATGCTTGTGAAGTATTTTTTGTATGTCTGGAGGATAGTGCTTGCACCCCTCATGACTCACAACCATAAAGGAAACTTTGTTGCATAGGCCACTTCCTCCCGCCTAAATATTGCATGCATGTGTTTAGTTGTCACCACCCTAGGTGATTCTCCTGTTATTCCCTTTAATGTGACCCTTTTTCCATCTTTTGTGTTAAAAGACATCTCTGTGGTTTTGTAATTGGTTGTGATTGGACCCAAGGTGCCAATCCATTACACTCCCAATATGATGTTTGTATCTGGTATATCGACTACATAGAAGTCATGTGTCAAATTCAAGCTCATCTGTGGAATATACTTTTCACATGCCATAATGCATCCTCTTGCTACCTCAGCCAGAAACCCCTCAAAGTCCATTGTAGGGAAGTGTCTCATCTATACCATATCAATGGCAATGAAGTTATGAGAAGCCCCTCCATCCACCAATATTGTCACTTGATGTCCCTGCACAAATCCCTTTATCCGGAAAGTATTAAATCTGGGCACTTCATTGATGGATGCAATGGTAGACTTCTTAATCCCTGCAAAACGTTGTGTGGGTCCCTCTTCCTCCTATGCATGTGAGATATTTTATTCCTCCTCCTAATGCATCCCTATGCTATAAATGGCTCCACTTTCTGCCTCATCCATTTCATCTTCACTGTCAGAGACTACTTCTATATAATGAATTTTTCCTTTACCCATGCATCCGTGACTTGGTTTCCATGCCTCTTTGCAAGTGAAGCATAGTTGCTTCCTTCTTAGCTCCCTTCTAGTGGATTCATCAATATTCCCCTTGCCCTTGTATACATATATTTTTTCTCTTCCTCTTGGAATAAATGGGGGTCTAGGTGTAACCTTGTTTTTGTAGGCTGCCCCTACCAAATCTATAGTACGCTCAATAGAATCATGTAAGGTGATAGGCTTGAAAGCCTTGACCCATCCATGCAAAGGCTCAGTCAAGCCTTATATGTGCATCATCAATAACCTAAACTATTTCACATTAGGAACCATGAACACTACTCTTTAAAACACCTCAATGAATGATTCTATTGACCCTATTTTTATAATCTATTTGAACTCCCTGAAGTGAAGTTATGGATCTTCCCTGTCAATGAGTCTCTAGGTGAAGTCAATGTATGAGGTGGCATGTTCATGACCCAAACTGTTCATCCAATGGAACCACCAATCATGTGCTTTACCATTCAAGTGCAAGGTTGCAAACTTAATTTCCCTTTCCTCCTCCATGACATTCAATTGAAGGTAAGCATCCAAATTTTGTACCCACGCTTTGGCTGAGATATGGCTTGTACCATAGAAGGGGGGCATCTCCATTTTTCCTTCCTTGTGCCCCATATTTTTGTCACCTCTATAGTGTTATTTATACTTTCATTTGAACCTGATGTGGCAATATTCCCCCAAAGAAACCTATATCTGAAATCCCACACTCAGTGCATTATATTCTCTCTCCATGACCTCCCATTCACTCTCTAAATTCTCACGTACAAGGGAATTTTTGTCCCTTCATTGTGCCTCTAAGAAGGTGGCCATATATGGCCTATGTGTAGTCATACTAGCCATGTGAGACTAGGTAGGAATGCCTTTAGTTGATCTACGCTACTCTGCTTGATATTTGTGTGGGGACTCCTCATAATTCTTGTTTCCTCCATGAGATCTGTTGACTCATTGGTTTCCTCCAAAAAAGCGTGGCTCCCTGCAATGTATTTGATCCATCAAGAAGTGAGAAAGGATATCATGATGCTTCTGTTGTTCCTCCATTATTTCTATCATTCTTTCATGTCCACTCTGAAAGTTTGAAAATGATATCTTCATTTTTGCCTGTCCCTAGACAAATTATTTTGCATCTCATCCAATTGGAATTGCAAGGTAATTTGATTGTTCTGAAGAGTTTCATGCACTCTTTGAGTTACCTTATCTGCTAAAAAAAATTCCTCCTCTAGAAATGCTTTCTTTGTTTCATGGTTTTCCCCCATGCTACCTTCTGACTCTTCTCCTTCTGGTATCTCTAGTAAAGGTTTTCCACCACGGTCTCTTATTTTAGTCATCAATTTAATCACAAGATGGAAAGGATATTTGATCTGATACCACTGTAATGTTCCCAAGAAGAGTTTCCAGGAACTTAAGGGTTTAATGCTTGTTTGTGTGATTATGTTTGTTGCATATTTTTGCAGGTTACTTCCCCATAGTTGTGTTGGAGTTTTTTCTAAGGGTTTTATAGCATATAGATGATAGATATAGAACAAAAATAGATGAAAAACAAGATATGAAGAGAATGACACAAGGAAATAACCACAAAGCTTCAGATATGACCTTTATTTAGTATATAAGTTGACCTCCATACAAGAGATATATAGATCTGGAATAGATATGAGAGATATAAGAGTTGTGGCTAAAGACACCTCCAAAATAAAATGAAAGATATATATATGGGAACTCCTAGACCCCAAAAGATTGCATGCAGAGTTAACAAGATCAATTGATTTCCCTTCTTTAAGATTGATGCAGACCCTGGATGAGTTGCACCCATCCTAGCTATAGAATTCCTTTGGAATTTTTGCCTCTTCAGATCTGGCCTCCAACCCCCTGTAAAAGGAAGTCAATCTGTATATCGAGTGATGGAAATCATATAGGAAGAGATTATTGGTTCTAGTTATAGATTTGACCCTTCAAAACATTGTATCCTCGTGAACAAGTGTGTCAACCTTCATTAATTCGCCCAGCTAAGAGAAATAATAATTATTGAGATAAAAAAAAACCTCAAGGATTGATGACAAAAGGCGCTATGATGATGGAAATCCCCACTGGAACAAGTTTTTCTTCAAATATCCAACCTCCTAGTCAAATAGAACTCTCCTTACTCCAATAGTGCACCCCAAACCTATAGAAAACCCCTAGTGTTGTGCCCTTACTCCATAATAGTGATTGTTGAAGATGAATAAAATTGAATGACAGATGATAGAATGGTGAGGGTGGAATATTTCACCAACTTGTCCAAAATTGGATTAGGAACAAGAGAATATTTCACTCCCTTGTTGATCTCTAGGGTTTAGTGAGACAAAACCCTCAAACACCCAAGCTTTCTAGATCACAAGTGCAAAAGCTAAAATGATCCAAAATGCATGAGTGAGGAACCCTCACTCTCTTTTATCCCATATTCTAATATTTACTTAAATTGTTTAATTGGATTCTAAAGTTATTCACTTTATTTTCCCACTTAGCCAATTATCTTTTTATTTTCCTTTTTTTTGCTAAAGTCACTTTAATAATTACTTTAATACCTTTGTGACTCCTTTTTGGCCTCTTAACTCCCTTTTTATTTCCATGAGACTATAGTATAGATGGCACAACTAGAATACTAAGTCTCTTAAGACCCCTGTCACTTGGAAGGGGAAATTACAGTTACCGAAGTGATAGAGCAGCAAAGCCTATGGTTGGGTGGAAAGGTGTTCACCCAAGGTCAGTTGGGTTGGCTACAACTTGTAAACAGATAAGTATTCTTTGAGCTCTATGTAATTGAACAAAACGAATTGTTGGTGCATGTATTTGCATTCATAAAATTGTATGCATGTTAAAAGGATTGAATATTTGTTTCATTTGCAAGTCTTTGTGTTGATGTAATTGTGGAACTATATGAATTGTGCAATTTTTGCACATCTGAACATAAGAACTATGTACTTCGTTCTGGAAGATAAAAACACTCCATATTGGTAAAATGGATATAAGTACATGTTTTCATAGAAACTTGTGAGGACATAGAGATAGGTTGTAATCCCTACATTTCATGTGTAAAAGGTAATTTTACCCTCTCTGTGTGACTTTCCTATGAAAGGAAACCAACTGCTTAAGTTAAGGATTGAAATGAATGTTGATTATGAATTTAATGAATGATCCAATCTCCTTGTAAAAAAAGGGGTAATGAATTAATTGTAATACTTGAGTAAGGGAGGCTAGTACATGCCAATAACCTTGTGTTTTCCTTGTCCATTTAAATGGAAGGGTTGTAGGATATAAACCTTATTTTGGGTGTCTGGGAAGAAGGTCTCTTGCTTACCGAAGGATAGAGTCTAGATCTTTAGGCAGTCGAGTTAAAACTATTGCGGGATGATTCTAGAAAAGACTACGAGACTGATAATTCCCTAAATAAACCTTAACTCGTTGAGATCCATGTTTAAACCCAGAGAGAAATAGTAGTCGTTGGATCGTAGGGGAGGGTAAACCTATGACGTCCAATCATCACCAAATAATTAGGAACCGAAGGTGGAGCCCTGTTAATGGGATCAACAAATGATCAGAGCATCGGAGGATCTGCATAAAAGGCTTTGTTAAATCCTAGTGTTGGTGGGCTGGGGTTCCAACACAATGTTCCACCCATTTTTCACGCTTATAAATGGTGGAGAGAGAGAGAGAGGATGGCGTTGTTATGATGCGTATTTCTAGGGTAAAGGAAAAAATTCCACTAAGGATGACTCTTGTCGATATCAAATTGGCATGGGTCGAGTGTGGACCCCTATCAGGCATAAGCCCTTGAATTGGTGCCTTGAATCTTATTCGTCGAATCTGAGGGATGAGAAATATTGGTTGTTAATTTCTTGCTAAGATCGGGAGGGATTTGACGCCCCGAAGCAATTGTACCTTAGGGCCAATGGAGCTCCCAAGGCTCGTTACATTTTGATTCTTTCCCTAGTTTCCTGGTGCCCAGTTGGGCATGGTTCTAGGAAGGGTTCTGACCCTTTTCCCTTTGCAAGTGTATGAGAAAGAGGACGTGTGAGGCATGTGTCGATGACTTTGAGATGATATAATTAATCATGGTACCATTCAGTGCATCCAATAGGAAGTGGACAAGTGTTAGCACCCGAGTGAGCCCCTATGCCATGTGATGACGTGTAGTTCCACGTCAGTCCACATGTTGTGTTGTGATTAATCCATGTGTCATGAAGATAATGTTCCATGTATCTAGGATAATCAGAGATCCAACACATATTTCCATACAAGGTCGGAGGACATGATGACATTAGCAACCACATGCCATGCCACGCGTTGTTCCATGTCATTGTGCCACGTTAGCGTGGTGTTCGGTCAAGTTGTGGGGTGTTGTGCCAGGTGACATGCAGCGTCAGGTCCATGTGTAAATGGTACCAGATAGACCACTGGATCAAGCATGATAGGATGGAGGCTTATGAACTACCCAGAGGGCCTATTCTCGGTGGTGTTAGGTGCTCAGCATCCGGTGGGGTGAAGTCTTGATTGGAGTATGGTTCTGGGGAGTGAATAACTGGATAACTGGAAATTGGGAAGTGATGATTGCATTAATTGTTGAGCATCCACGGGATCTCAGTGCCTGGTTGGGCATGGATCTGTCTCTAAGTTTCACCTATTGACGTGCAATGCATGCTAGTCGGATTTTGGCATGAGACATGCCACGTCAAAGGAATAAGTTTCCTAACAGATCAGTGCCAAGTGGTGCCACGTGAGATGGTACAGGTGGTGAAGGTCCATGTGGATGCCACGTGGATGTGAGGTATTTTTTGGCAAAAGAAGGCCTAGAAACTTTAGGAGGCCATAACTTTTTATTCTAAACACGTTTTTTAGCATGGTTACAGTAGTTCGAAAGATATCGATGAGCAGAAATGGATTATCCATAATTGGATTAATAGGGATGATTAAGAAAGGTGGTTTGAGAAAATAAAAGAGGAAATTTGTACATTCCACTAACCTAAGAAAGGTTAGGGGGTCGAGTGTGTTACAGTCATTAAGCCTTCTTCATTGGAAATCCCTCTCATGAGGAACTAAACTTTCATTTAAATCATTGCATATGGTCAACTCCTCCACTAAAATAAAATGGTAAAACCTTGGTCAAGGATCCCTCATTCTCAACCTTTAGCTTGAATAATAAAGGCCTTGTCTTGGCCAATGACCTCTTCTAGAACCAATCCAAGGAATGGCTTCCTTGGCTAGAATTAGAAGCCAAGTTTGTTGCCCAACCTCAACAAGTTTATTCTTGAGAAGGTGTGTAATATTATTCCTAATTAATTATGTCAAGTTGGGTCTTTGGCCTCTTTGCACCTAGTGGTGACATTCAAAATGGAATAAATCCAAGGATTTATCTAACTATAAGTGTATTGATGGGTAGAAGTAGACATGTACAAAGAAAACTCTTGATGGTCACCTAAACAAGTTGTGGAGGTTTGAATATGAATATTTCCATGGTTGGTCATAATTGTGTAAGATTTTATAGAGTTGAACTATGTGAGAATTTATAAATATCCAATGTTTCGAGTGGACACTCCACCCATAATTAGGGAAACCAAGAAAATGCATTACATTGGTTTCCCTAATGATGGGTGGAGTGGCCATTATCAACATTGGACGTTTCTAAATTCCCACAGTTCGACTCCATAAAATATTACATAAAATTATGGAGGCCCAAGTCTAAGTAATGAACTTGAGTTGTCATATCTAATAGTCTAATAGCAACCAAGTTTTAGATTATGTTATCATGCTTGAATTCCAAATGTTTTGTGATATTTAACTAAAATGGATTACATGGGTGCTAGCTACAATGCCATCCAACATAAGAGACACCTACACCTATTATTTGATCTCTTTAAGTGAAGCAATCATTCAATCACCTCTATTGCATTAGAGTCTACTAGGTGGTATCCTAGGTATGCTTTTGATGATTTCTATGTGTAGAAGCATTAAAACTCTATTTTATATTGAATATGTAAATACAAATAATATGTTTATAATGTGGAAATAGCTATTCATTTTTTTAAATGTGACTCCACAATCACCAACGTGATTTTATATCAACTAACACATATGTTACTGAAGGAATGAATTATATTATATCATATTGACTACAGATATTAATTGATTATAGATGTATCTGGATATTAATAACATTTATAGGGTAACACATGGGTTATAAGAATACAAACAAGTGCATTCATAGGATATCTTACTAGCAATATAAATAATATTGTTGCACAAAGTTCCACAATACATGTGTGTGAGGTACACCAAACGAGCATGCCACTGCAACTACTACATTATTGTTGGCAAATTTTATTGATGTATCTCATGACATTGCAGGAGTACTATCAAAGCATACCAACTGCACACGAGAAATAATTAGATATTTTAAAAAAATGATACAATAAACTATATATATAACTAGTCATTTGTAATTATGTTTGTGTGTGTGTGCACGTGTGTGTGTAATCAATGAGATTGATCCACATGATATTGATGAGATTGATTGATCCACATGAGATTGATGATATTGATCCACATGTGTACCGATAGCTGATTGGATCATTGATGTATCTGGTTAACACCATACCTGATATATGTTGATGCAGATTGGGTAAGGAGCGCATTCGACCATAAGAGCACATCAGGTTGTTGTTTTACCTTGGGGTCTTCCATGGTTTCCTGGTGCAGCGAGAAACAGAGCTATGTAGCCTTGAGTGTGGTAGTTCATGAAGCAGTGTGGCTTCGCAAGCTTCTGACGGATTTATTTGATTGTGAAAGGGATCCTACCATTATTCATTGTGATAACCAGAGTTGTGTGAATCTCTCTAAGAACTCTGTGTTTCATGATAGATCGAAATACTTTGAGATAAAATATCATTATATCATATACATGGTGCAGAGGAAAGCAATACACATGCAGTACCTTCCTACCCATGAGCAGATTGTAGATATCTTCACCAAACCGCTTTCCAAGATGAAATTTGAGTACTTCCATGAGAAACTTGGTCTGGTAGAGAATGCCTCCCTAGCTGAGAGGGAGTTTTGATGATTACAGATGTGTGAGACATCCTCCATGACACAGACTGAGTGAGTCAACCTGTGAGGAATCCCATGAGTTGGGTGTGCCCATGAGATGGGTGTGTGGTTCCTCTTTGAGATGAAGATGGAACGTTGTGTGCCCTTGTGTGGGGTGAGGAAGCCCATGAGTTGGGTGTGTCATTCTCTCTGAGACGGAGATGAAACAATGTGTACCCCTGTGAGGGGTGAAGGAGCCCATGTGATGGGTTTATTGTTCTCCTCTGTGCAGACAGTTGAGATGATGTGATACTCCAGATGATTCTCCTGTGAGACGCAGTGAGATAGAGATCTGTTGAGTAGGACGTTCATGTGGCTAAGCACAGGTGAACGTGATCCTAGTGGCTAAGCACTAGTGAGTGTGTATTATGATGATTCTCCTATGAGACGCAGTGAGATAGAGGCTTGGACATCCATGTGGTTGAGCACAGGTGTACGTGCCCCTAGTGGTTGAGCACTAGTGGGTGTATGAGATCCCTTGCTATATTTTCTAAGAGTCATACTTACCTGTAACCCTATTTGTGATGTAAAGGGTACAGGTCGGCCCCACCATAAAGTAAAAGATAATTAATATGGTAATTATTAATTATATTTTATTTATTGAGGTCGGCCCTGTTGTACCAATAGACACTACTTTTGACATGTCCAGTCTAATATAAATAAAGGTGATTTCCTCATTGAGGAAACACAACACAAGTGTGATTTTGGAAATTTCAGCAAGTACAAGTTCTAGGGCTGAAGTGTGCACCTCTCTTGGGCGCTAGCTTTATAGGTTTTGTGAGAACCCTTTTGTGTGCTAGGTTTATGGTGTGGGAGGTATTTCTCTTGAAGAATATAGAAAAGGATTGTCTTGGTTTTCTTCCCTTGTTGAGAAGGGTTTCCCAGGATACTTATTGTGTACTTGTGCATGGTGTTTCTTCTTGTGATCTTGGTTACTGCAACAAATAGTTTATGGTGTAACTGCAATTGTTTATGGTTCAAGTAAAATGCTAAAATTGGAATAAACTTCATACTTGAGCCTAGCTTAATGAAAAATCAACACTAGTTGTAGTAAGCTATGGGTCAAAGTGGAAATTGAAGTTTGGGCCTGGAAAATGTTATTTGAAATGGAGGGATATTGGATAGGGGGTTAGGCCTCCACCTAGTAGGGAGAGGCCCTCTCAATGGATCAAGCCTGGCATTTTCTCAATCTTTCATGGACCCACAACCCACCCCCTAGAATTCACCAATGTCAAAGTAGTTGAAATGGTGACCTAAAACAAATTCGGCCCATAATTTTCTAAGGAAATAAAATGGAACCTCTATGTTATTGCAAGGCAATGTATCAAAAACCATAAAGAACCTATCCATCTATTTGTTTATAATAGGTTGGTATGTGTACTAGTTCATGCTAATACATTTATTTGTCACTGGAGGGTGTAATCCAGTTTTGGGGTCAATATACAAGGTCATGAGTTCTTTTCAAATCTCTCACTTGGTTTCTATCTAAAACCATCCTATAATATTCAAATATCCTAGCCCTATAATCAAAAACATCATATAATTGTTCCCTCACATTAGAAATGGAAGACACAATTGTCTCCAATGATGTAGCTAGTGAAAGGTGTGAGGGATCTCAAGTGTTTCTAAAATATCGTATTGGGTTTCTCAATGACTCAACACCATTGTCAATTTCATTGTTTGTATATGGTGGTCGGGGGCTAGGGTTGGGTCTTTCTTCATTTAGTGATGGTGGGTTTGGGTTCTATTGAGGTGTAAGATCCATGAAAATATGATTTATGTGTTGCATTTCAAGAGGAATAAAATACATTTTTATTTATTTTTATAATTTGATATTTATGAAATATGAGAAAAAAATGAGTAAACCTACTTGGAACCAATGTAGGATAATATGAATACTAGGTTCCCCTTGGCAGTCAAAAAACCCTTCAAAGACTCATCAAATCACTCCTTCAAATCCTCCAAACGTGATGTGTGATATGTTTTACAAAACAACCTACGACTCTCCTTTTTTAATAATATATAGAGGAATGAACATGTGCTTAAGAATGGCCATGCATTGTTAATGTGTGCATGTTCTTAAAAGCACATGCACATTCTTCTAACTATGACTTGGAAACCTACATGGTGGTTGGAAGGGCATCAAAGCTATATAAAAAGAAATGCATGTGCATTTTTAGGAATGCACATGTTCCTGCGTGAGTGTGTTCCTATGCACCTTGTTTTCACTTTTTTTACCACTAGCTTCTTGCAAGCGCCCTTGTACATGAGTTATTTTATCTGTAATACCATTAATACTCCATCATTAAGTGTGTTGAGAGTTGCTTAGTTACTTGTATTAATGAGTCATCACTAAGTTAGTGGAGAGGTGTTAATTATAAGCATTAATGACCCACTGCTATGTTAGTGGAGAGGTGTTATTTACATGCATTAATGACCCACTACTATGGTAGTGGAGAGGTGTTAGTATGAGATGTGTTTTAAAAGGGATCTCCCCTTCACTTGTAATAATTCAATTCTATTATTAATACGAACAAATCTTGTTTACTCATTTAAAAACCAAGTACATGAAAATATCTTCCTACATATTTTAGGAACTGCAAGTGCATCCCAACGCGTAGGTCAAAAAGTACCCCCAACACTTTGTCTCATTCATTGTTGTTTATTTCAATGTGTTGGTGTTTATTGTTGGAGTAGTTCCATTTTGGAAATTGGAACACTTCAAGTTGGTATCAAAGCAAGTTGATTCTCACTTCTATTATGTCATGGGAAAAAAAAGTAACAAAAAAGAGGCAAAATAGGGCCACGACACTATGATCCATTTATGAAACACTTTGAATAGAATATGTAGAAACCAATTACAAAGTTTTAAATCTTATCATAGTATTATGTGATTTGACAAAACAAACCACTCAAATTCATGTTTGGACAACAAAGATATTGAAGACTAAAAATTGAATGCTTTTAGGGCATTTATGTTATGACCGTGGCTATATTTCAATGTTATCTAGCAAATCATCAAAACAACAAGTCAAGATTTACCTTTCCATTGAAAAGTACACCTTCTTAGCTCAAAATGATATTTTCATATGTTTGATTTCAATTTATAATGAAAAAAATTCTCACTATTTTATTTTGGGCAAGTGTGGCCAAAGAATTGAAATTATTGTAGCAAAAATTCAATGAGCAAGAGAAGAAGATAAGACCCCAACTAATATGGCTTGTTATTGAAAGGGATTTTAAGTGTACGAAAAGAAAAAACATATTCTACAAAAGTAGCAAAAAGAGTATTCCCACATTGCTCGATAACTATGGCACAAATGCTTGTAGAGTTCATTATTAGACATGGAGAAAGAATTCAGTTGTGAAGTGGAACAAGATGTGATTGAAGCGAATGAATTTCCTCCTATCTATGATCAAACACCTTTGAAGAGTGTTTAGAAGATGTTCAAAGCATCTCACGACTTCTATTTTAAGAATATCTTCCTCTCCTTGGTGAATATTCTATTGTGCATAATGATGAATCTCCTCCTGAAGGGGATTTCCAAGATGATGCAATCATCCATTGAACTTAATGGAGGATATATTCTCCATGAGAAGCCTCCTCTCATGGTTCTTTTTAATGCCACAATAGCTACAATACCTTCCTCTATAATAAAAAAAAACACCAAAAATATCAACGCAATGATAATGTCATATTCAACTATCAGAATCCCAATGAGCAAGAATCAATATTTATTGGTGTCTATCTCTACCATGGATTTGAGGACATGGGCATTGAGAAGGGAGTGAATGGAATGGTACCAATTTAGTGGTGTACAATATATGATTTCATCTTACTTGTATGGCTACAAAATGATGAGTTCGAGTACAAGTGTAGTTTTAGCTACTTATATATGATTTGATCTCAAAGTAATTTAGGGAGGAAGTTGAGCATGTTTTGTTCCTAACCCAACCAATGACAGGAAGGCTTATGGATGTAATTCATGTACTTATTGTATTTGTCAATTGTTGGATTCCATATGCTAGAAATGACCAAATATGTTAATAAAGACCATTTTTTTTTTATAATCGAGCCTAATTTTATTACATAAGCATGAATGGGTGATTAGAAATAGGATTAGAGATAGTTTTGGGGACAAAGTTTTGTCAGGGTGAAATCTTGATGTGCACCTGTACACAACATATTTTATACATAAACTATTTTGTTTGTAAGCTCACTAATGCCCCATCACTAAATTAGTTGAGCTAATGAGTCATCATTAAGTTAGCAGGTAGGTGTTAGTTGCATGTGTTGATGACGCGTCGTTATGTTTGCAGAGAGATGTTAGTATGAGAGACGTATTAAAAGGAATCTTCATTTTCACTTGTAATAATTCAATCCTATTGTCAACACAAGTTTTTTTATTTGAATACCAATTATATGGAGATGTCTTCCTCCATCATTTATAAATTACAAAGGTATTCCAACCCTTAAGTGTGTAGTGCCCCAAACATTTTTTCTCTTTGATTGTTGTCTATCTCAGTTTGTTTTTGTTTATTATTCTAGTTCTATTTTGAGTATTTGAACACTTTAACAATCATCAAAGAACAAAAGGTATAATGAAAGCAATTTTCCTCGCTAATTTAAGCAATTAAATGCATATGTTGCATAACCAACTTCTCTGTAGGGTTGCGTGTGTTCTTCACCCTGTGACTCATTCCCTACAACAATGTTTAATCTAAGTTACTTGCATTGGTATCTCCCCTACATCAATGTTTCATCCAAGTTACTTGCATTGATATCTAGATTGTAGTCGAAGATATTTGCATTGAGAATTGGATTGTATTTAAAGTCTTGCAATTGTTGTTGGTCACAAACGCATTGGTCTTGAATAAATGCATGCACAACTAACAAGGGAAAATATAAAGGTATTTTTCAACATGGAAAATTTGGTTTCAAGATCACACACGGACAAATTTCAAGCAGGTCGATCTTTTATTGTGTCAAAGTTCTTTCATTGACATTTGGATCATAGTCAAAGTTACCTAAGTCAATAGCTAGATTGTATTTAAAGCCTTCGTAGTTGACAGTGGTTGTTTTTGGTTGTGGAGTGTCAATGCACTATGCTCAAATAAATGCATGCACATCTTATAGGGACAAGTGTTAAGATAGTTTTCATTGGGACAAAAATGGTTTCCTGATAACAACAATAAGTGCAAACAAGTTTCGAGCAAGCCGACGTTTTTTCAAGAAATATGCCCAAACTCGAAACAGAAGTCATGAATTTAGAAACCTTTTAAGAAAAGTTCGACATAACTAATACTCAAGACTTATTGAGAAAAAAGTTGCAAAAGACATGGAAGCATTAAATTGTTTTTTCCTTTTCATTGGGACTTCTATCATAAAAGGGTTAGTTGAGCACAGAAAAGGTAGGTGAAATAACTATGCATTGTTGAGTGCTTGAAGGTATTAAAAGAGATGAGGCTAGGAACAAACTCTAAATTATATTGTCAAGAAGCTTTAAAGACAAAAACTTTGAAAGATAATTTTATATTTTTGAGACATTAATATTTGTGATAATTTTAACAATTTGTTTTTCATCAATGTATGTTTATGTTACTCTTTTATAATGGAATGAATTTCTAATGTTGTAATGTTTTTGTATTTTTTTTATTATTTTTTAATATGATTTTATTAATTACTAGAATATGACATCAATGTATGTTCATATGTTCATGTTACTCTTTTATAATGGAATGAATTTCTAAAGTTGTAATGTTTTTATATTGTTTTTATTATTTTTGAATATGATTTTATTAATTACGAGAATATGAATTATATAGATTTACTTTTAATTCTTGAATATGATTTTAATAATTATCAGAATATGAATTTCATAATGTTTTTACTTTTGATTCTTGAATATGATCTTATTAATTATAAGAATATGAATTGTATCATTGAAATTCTATCGTGAATAAAATGTGAATGAAATTTGCATGTTTAAAATATACTCTTAAATATGAACTTATTAATTATAAGAATAGAATGTACATGTTTAAGATATACTCTTAAATATAATCTTATTAATTATAAGAATAGAATATACATGTTTAAGATATACTCTTGAATATGATATTATTAATTAAGAATATGAATTGTATCATTGAAATTCTATCTTGAATAGAATGTGCATATTTAAGATATACTCCAACAATATTTGAAACATCTTGTATTATATTTCAAAATAAGAAATTATTAAAAAATAGATTATTTTGTTAATTGAAATTATTAAATCATTTTTTCAATTAAAATTATTATATCAATTATTAAATCATTTTGTTACTAAATTCTTATTAAATCATTTTGTATTTTGTTACTAAGTTTATTTTGACAATGGATTTGATTTCAATTAAATTCTTTTGACAAGAGATTTCTTTTAACACAAGATTTTATTTTAATTAATTTAAATTTGATTAATTGAACATGTTACAAATATATATATAACGAATGTCATATAATCATGTATACAATTACAATTAATATATAATCATATATACAATTACAATTAATATCAAAATGAAACTTTAAATTCGATTAATTTATATAAAATTAATAAAGAAACTTTAAATTTACAATTAATATCAGAATGAAACTTTAAATTCAAAAGTATTTAAATTATATATATAATGAATGTCATATAATCATGTATACAATTACAATTAATATCAAAATGAAACTTTAAATTCGATTAATTTATATAAAATTAATAAAGAAACTTTAAATTACAATTAATATCAGAATGAAACTTTAAATTCAAAAGTATTTAAATTGGATTAATTTATATACAATTAATATCAGGGAAAAAAATTCAATTCAAAAGTATTTAAATTCTATTAATTGAAACTGCTACACATAATCATATAATCAA
>ML956077.1:129528-157446 GCA_009831015.1 Picea engelmannii | reverse complement strand
AAATTAATCATTAACCATCATAAACAACTATTTTAATAATAATCAATTAGAATTGTTATTTTAAGACATAAATATAGTTTAGCTAATCTTTTTAGGATTATATTATTAAATTAATCATCTTAATAATTAAGGGTCGTTACAATTGCGATGGCAGGCCTATGTTCGTCACATTGGGAGGGTAGGATATTTGCGTCACATTATGATGACTGGATATTTTCATCACATTGCAAAGACGGGGATATTTCATAACATTACAACAATAGGATAATGTTTGTCACATATTGGTGATGATAGGGATAATGTGATGATGGGGCTATGTTCATTACATTGCCATGTCATGAAATTTAAGTAAAAAGTGGTTATATGTTATGAACATAAATATCATATGTCCATCATATGTCATATGGCTATGTGATGAACATGAATGTCACGTGTTCATCATATTGTGACAAGAGAACATTTATTGTGATGACAAGGCTATGTTCATCGCATTACGATGACTAGACATTGTTTGCCACCTTATGACGACACAGTATTTTCATAACATTGAGATGAGGAGGCTATTTTCATCATTTTTCGATGAGAAGGCTATGTTTGACTTATCTTAAGTGAAGTTTATTCAACCAATTTCAAGTTAATTATATTTTCTTTTAATATAATAAAATTTGAAATTTAATAAATTATATCAACATTTTCAACATCCAATTGTATAAAAATATATGTAGTAATATATATGTTATAGATATATTTAACTTGAAATTATGTCAAACAATTTTAATATCTAATTAAATTTATGTAGTAATTGACATATCCTAAATGAACTTTATGCACTAAATTTCAAGTTTGTTCTATTTTCTTTTAATATAAGAAAATTTGATATTTAATAATTTTATAAAAAACAGATTTAAATATATAATATTTTTTTTTTCCTAAAAAGAGATTAAAGAAGAATACAAGAAACATTAAATTTCTTACACTATCTCAAGATTATGCCCACATCAATTAAAAAAAGAGCATTCATTATCAATAAAAAAAAACCTCACTATGAAGGAGATTTTTTTTATAAAAATATGAAATGTTTAAAATATTCTATTTATTTTCAAATATCTTTCATATATATAATCTCCCAAAAATGAAAAGTAGAGTTCTATCAATTTGTAATCAAAATCACTTTCATTTATTTTTCAATATTTGAAGATATCTACTTTTTTTTTTCTCTTTTCTATACATTCAAGTTTCCATTTATTACCCTAATCTTACACTAACACTAATATTAATAACCCTAACCCTAATCCTAATTATACCATTTACTTACCCTAATCCTAATAACCATTTACTTTAATATATTATGAATACATTATTGGTGGCATCTTCAATTATTAATATTTATTAATAATTAGTGTATAAAAAGTATGTATGTCACATACCTAAATTACCCATTGTATATATTAATTATGTATATTAATAATAACTAATAATATAATTATTATTATTAATTAATAATTATTAATATATTATGTATAATAATTGTTAATGTATTAATAAAACTTTATGAATAATATTATTAATGACTAAGTTATGATCAAACCAATCAATAAATTATTATTAATAATATTAATAACAATTATTACTATTCACTAACAAATATTTGTTTATATTAATAATAAATATATTAATTATAACTAATTATTAATAACTATTTATAAAGTTAATAATTAATATTAAATTATATACTAATATTAATAATATAATATAATATTAATGAGTTTTACTATAATAATTTAATATTAATAATAGTAATCATAATTTTACCAATAATTAATGTATTAATAATACATACATTAATCTTAATTCTAATATCCCTAGCTTTATTAGTAATATATTGTTAAAAACACTAACCCTAAAATCTTAAAAGTCATTAAATTTATTTTATTAATAAACTTTATTAATATATTAATTTAAAAAGCTAGTTTATTTTCTTAATAAACTTTGTTAGTAATATATTATTAAAAACCTTAACTCTAAAATCTTAAAAATTATTAAATTTATTTTATTAATAGACTTTACTAATATATTAATTTACAAAGCTAGTTTGTTTTATTAATAAACTTTGTTAATATTGTGAATAAACAAAAAAACATGAGCTAAAATCACTATTTATATTAATAAACCCTATTTATTCCTTTGAGAAGTATGCATCCATGTTCATAATTCGCTAAAATCACTTTGTTCCATGGGATAAAGTTAAACTTAACCATTATATATGTCAAAATTTATTTGGTCAATTTTAATCACCTTTGATACATACAAAGCATAAATATTTCATGAATCTTCTAAATGATAAACCACTTCATTTTATAAAAACCCTAAAAAAAAATTTAAATTATTTTTGTTATAGATTTTTTAATACATAAATAAAGTTCATTGGTGGTTAATAAAAACTCTTCGTATGTGGAGGCATTGACACCTAGAGTGGCCCTATCGGAGGGATCCAGATTGTGAACCCACCCATCATCCCATTCCGCTGCTTTTGCGCTCCTACAAGCCATGCTCGGCCCGCCCAGAACCGTCAACCGTGCTACGTTCTGCAAATTATAACATCCAAGATTAATAATTTTAGGGTTACAAAAACTGCTAATCTAGATCTTCATTCCTGAATCGTACTTACCTGAGGATAAAATCTTTCAAATATCGTCCTGTAGTAGTATGCCTCCTTTGTGGTGGGAGTATTATGGGGGAATAAGTATTTTGCATTGCCCAACATCATATCTGTCACCTGTACAGTACGTCACCACAACAAATAATTAGTTTACTTTGGTAATTTATTAAGTAGTCGATTATACCAAAACCAAAAAAAACTACATCTTTCACACACACTCCATCGCTGAATTGCTCCTTCTGTCTGTACAGAATGTGTTGCAATACCACAGCAAAACTCACTACTGTTAAAATTCAAACTCTTTACCCGACCCAGAATTTAGAAGAAATAAATCACCTGTCAGAGATTACACAACCATGCCAAATGATGTGAATACTATGACCTCATCATCTCCATCAAATTACACATTATATTTTATTAATCTCTAGGTAATCTCTGAATCAAAATATATTACACATAGCAGGTGAATATTAAACGTCTTCTGACGGTTCAGACATCAAAAACCAAAACGTGCCCTATCTCAGGAATATGAAGCGGCCTGCCTTAGGTATACCTGCCTTAGGTATACGAGGTGCCTGTCTTCCATAAGTATAAACGTGGTGCCTGTAATCAGCCGCCTATCTCATTTAAATAGAATAAATAATTTTAAATTGCAAAACGTGGCAATCATATATTGTTACAAAATTTTTTTCATCATGTTTAGTAAAAGTGAAAAAGTAAACATGATGAACGTACGATTTTATAAATGCAAGGGAGTTAGTTCTTGTGATCTTATTCATTGATTTGGATGTAAGACAAGAATATGCCAACATCTTCACTTTCTAGCCATCAAAATAAATTTTGTAATTAAAAGAATGATCAATCCAACAATTCCAATAGAAAAAACGGCTATCAATGTAATAAAGTGAAATCATCATTCTTAAATTATACATTTATTCCATAATTATATTTAATTCATAATATTAAATGTTATTTAAAACATTACCACATAGTTATCACTTTTATTAATAACTTATTTATTAAATAAATACATTAAACTGATAAAAATATGTATTTATGGATTTCATTGAACAACAAAGTTATCATTTTTATTCCTCACCCATTCATTAAAAAAATCATATAAGAAATGTATATTTACAAAAAAAATAAAAAATATGTATTCATAGATTTCATTCAACAACAAAGTTGTCATTTTTATTCTTGATTCATTCATTAAAAAAACATATAAAAAATGTATATTTACAAATCTAAAGGTGTACACTTTTAAATGTTTTAAATCAACAAAAATATTTATGTATACATGAATTGATACACTAAAAATATTAAATATTTAAATAATCCTAGTTAAATATATAAATTTGATAATGCACGAGGTGTAGGAGATGTTGATAAGAGACAAAGAGAAAAGCATTCTCCATGATCTAATGAAAAACCTATAAATAAACAATAAAACTTAGAAATAGAAGAGATTAGAAGAGAAAGTTTAACCTTATTCATCTAGCCATAGCTAGAGGCCTTTTATAGTTTTAGAGAAGGCCCACTCAAATTAATTGTCTAACTAATAGAAATAATAAACTAAGTGCATGGAAAGAAGAGAATGGAAAATTTTATAAATAATGCAAACCCACAAGAAATAATAAATAATGCATTACATGTATCTTAGGAATTAAATATGCAACTCATTTACCAAACTTTAGTGGATTTGTTACAAAATGCATTATCATTAGGTGGTGCACTTTCCTAGAGGGGCATGTTAAGTGAGAGGGCACCCATGTTCCATGTTAGTTCCTCCTTGTATATCTCAAAAGCATCTATTGTTTATTTTTTATTTAGGAATGTTAATATCTCAAGTCAGGAAGAAAGATAGAAGAAACTGACATCCATGCTTAGTGGTGATCTACAAGAAGATGTGGAGTTGGAGGGATTTTGATGCTATTGCTAGAGACTGAGTGTCTATTGTGGTGATGATCTATCCATTGGCCACTGTGTGTGGTATTCAATGACATAATGATGTTGAACCTAGGGTCATGGTGATGTACTCGAACATGGATTTTACATATGCAATGTGCGAAATCCAACTAGGAGATAAAATCTTGTCCAAATATGGAGAGAAAATATGAGGGAAGCTATACAATAACTATCACAATGATAGAAAACACTGGTAGACTAAAGAAACTATGGATGTTGAATAATTCTACAAAAGTTGGTGACATGCCCTATGCATAATGTAAAGGGCAAGTTGGATTTCCTTCTAAAGTAGTGCAGAACTGTAGAAACTCTACATGGACCCTAGAGCTTGATAGAAACATTGGAAATCATCATTGTTATTGTATAGGTATTGCTTTCAGGTTGTCAAATCATGAGGACATCATCAAGTATTGCTATTATTTTGTACCATGTAATACCACTAGTCTGAAACCCAATTGTAAATGTAAATGTAAATGTACATATAGGTTGGTGAGATGTTGGCACCCAAGTTTTGGGTTCAGTTTTCCATGTGTTCCAAGGGAGGAGCACACACCCATTTCATAGTTTTACGTGCACCTAAGTAAGCACACGAGGGTTTCCTTGAAGTGTGCATTGGACCGGGTTTTGTAGATAGAATATTTTGGAGTCAGAGAGCCTTTGTATATATGTATTTTGAGGCCAATGTGCTTGTGTGGTTATTTGGCTGGAGATCCTAAATGTTAAAAGGCCAGCGAGCCTATCTTTGTAAAATGTAATCACACTCACATATTAATGAAAACATATCACTGTTGCAGAACAATAAAATGAAAAGAGACGGGGGGCTTAAACTCCACTAGAAAGGAAAAGGGGGGATGACAATTTAGAAAGAGGGGCTAAGTCAAGGGGGATTAATCCCAATGGAATATTTTGATAATATTTCCAAAGGTATAATTTATGGAATTATATATTTATCCTAAGTTCCTTAGGGATGGGGATGAGTCACCAAGTGGAGCTAAGATAGTTCTTAAGGTGATAAGTGGGCAGTTATAACCATGTAAATATATTGTTGGGCCTGGGTTGTTTTGGGGGGGGACTCATTCCTTCATCATTTAGACCATCACTCCTCTTTTGGGTACCCATACCTTGCTTCCATCATATAACTATTGCTTTGGGAGACTTGTATGTTGTTGAAGAGGAAGGTTGTCAGGCCTATGTGTTGTTGAAGAGGAGGGTTGTTGATGCAGGAGCATCACTCCAAGCCAGGTACACGCTAGCCAGCCATCATGTTTTCCAAATTTTGAAAATTGTATTAAATAATTGTAAGGATGAGATCTAGATCAGATTCGGACTAGACAACCATTCAATGTAATTGAATGTAAATAAATGAGAGTTGGTGAGATGGAGGGAAGCACTCAAGGAGCCCCCTTTTGTAAAAAAAAGGATCCTTTGTATCTATAGGATAGGGTCGGGTAATTAGTCGATAGAGTCTGTAGAGTCTGCAGAGAGGGAAGAGTAGAACAAAGATAAGAGAGGAAGTCGTGACTTTCTTACAGTCCGAGCTCACATTGTAAAGATGCATTTCATATTAATACAATCAGAGCACTTTTTCCTACATGTTATTATGTGGTTGTTGATGAATGTCTTTATGCATTTATAATATGTTGTAGATGTGTGTTAGTTTGCATTTGTAGGTTACATATAGAAGTTGTTTTCTATTGGGTTGTTTGATTCCAGGTTTGGGTTCTTTGTGGCTTCATGCAAGAGGTTACATGATAGAATACTGCGGGTTTTGCAAGCCAGTGCAAGGAGTGCACTTTTGAATTCTGCGGAGTTCAGGCAAAGATGTGTTGGAAGGGCACACCAACTGAAGTCATTGACTCAAGGAGGAGGCCTCAAGGTTCCTGAAAACCTTGAAGGAAGAACTGTGTAGAGGAGGGCACATGGGAGACAAAATTTCTGATTATTTTGTGGAAGCTCTACCAGGAGGGCATTGAGTAAGTGAAAGAGTGCACAGAGAGAACTCTATTTCGAGTTCGGTGAGAAGATAGAGTCAATGAAGATTCTGTAGAAGTTTTTCTAGGAGGGCATCGAGCAAGTGCAAGGAGTGCACCGAGAAGAACTCTCTTTCATGTTCTGAGGATAGGAGACGTGTCAAGGAGAAATACACTCACAGAGTTGTTGAATACTCTGTTTGTTCAGCAAGGAGTGCTTGAGCAGGAGGTTGCCAAGAGGGAACCAAATTCTCAGTTTAAAGGAGAGAAAAGGGTTTATTTCATTAGAGGTTCGAGTAGGAAAATCTCAGGATGGATAACACAGTTATGTGTAGGGACCCTGTAAGGAGTGCAAAGGTCAAGAAAACTTTCAAGGTTTCATAGTCGATAAATCTCAAGAGGAGGAACATCTCTTAGAATACATGTGGGAGCCAAGGTTAGAGGCTTCGTAGTAGAGACAAAGGTCGAGGCCTTTTGGAGAAAGAAATATTCCAAGGGAAAGGAAGAAGAGCGCGTTATCAAGAAGGAACAATAGTAGCCGTTGAATTGTTATTGAGAGGAGAGGATCTAGACCATTGAATCTAGTCCACAAAGAAAGAGGAGAGCGCGTAGGGATATTAGATCTGGGCCGTCATATCTGGAACCAAGGACCGATAGTGGAGACACTTCGAGGAAGAAGTGTCAGGTTTCCGTTAGCCGTTGGATCTCGTAGAGCAGTATGGGGATTAAGGCCAAGTATTTTTCGATACTCTAAAGCTTAGGACAGATAGCGACCGTCAGATCCAGATCAATGACAGTTGTTGATATCATACAAGAAATCGCAAACTCGAGTATCATGAGCGGGGAGGCGGAGTTCTTTGCGCTACAAAGCCCGAGTAGTGAGATCGGGATTCGAGTTGAACTATCGATCAAGGAGAAAGGAGAGCCACGATATTTGGAGCCTTTCTACATCGTGTATCGGGGTCTTGGAGGGTGAAGGTGTTGCACCTTGATCATTGAAGTCATGAAGTGTCGAGCGGTGAGGGCTCATATGAACACGTGGCACATTCGTTAGGTGGGGATCACGTGGTTGACAGGTGGCATAACAAAAAGCGCTCGAAGGAAAGTGAAAGTGGGTGACAGGTGGTGGACACACGTCACCTTAGAAGGAGCCAACCCATCGATGACCTTTCGTGTCTCGGGGTTTTGCAAAGGAGGAGAACGAGAGCTCAACAATCCAACTCGCGAGGTTGCGAGTTGCGAGTAGTGCTAGTACTTAGCCCTAGACAGTGGTTATGTGTGGAAGGCGCTAACAAGGAGGAGTCATACCCGTATTGGATTCTCGGATATCGTAGGTTTGGAGAAAGAGGAGTCGAGGTCATCGACTCACGAACTCACGAGTTGCGAGAAGCGCTTGCACCAAGGCCCGGTTGTGGGTGCATGGAGGTGTGAGGCTCGTGCCTGGTGTTAAGTTTTGCAGGGAGGGTTTTCACGAAGGACCTGTGGATCGTATTCGTTGAAGGCTCTAGCCGAGAACCAAAGGAGTTGCTTCGACTCGAGGATAATTTAGAGTGACCCTGTGCAGATCTCAGCCCACGGGTTGGGGGTCTGCGACATCAGTTCTAGTATCAGAGCTTACAGATTTTATGTTTGCATATCATGGACAAGAGGAGGACTCTGAAGGGATACAGTCTGATACCATCAGTTGTGGTATCAGATCTTACATATTTTCTGTTTGCATATCACGGACAAGAGGAGGACTGTGAAGGGATACAGTCTGATACCATCAGTTGTGGTATCAGATCTTACAAATTTTTTGTTTTCATATCACGGCAAGAGGAGGACTGTGAAGGGATACAATCTGATACCATCAGTTGTGGTATCAGAGCTTAAAGATTTTCTTTTTTCATATCACAGACAAGAGGAGGACTGTGAAGGGATATAGTCTGATACCATCAATTGTGGTATCAAAGCGGGATTTTGCCTGTATATTTCAGGAAAAGGAGGAATTGAGGTGAATAAGAGCCTGTAGGAGACATGTAAAAGGTGGAGGTTGTTGTAGGACGAAACAGTCAAATGGTAGAGTCAGGTGTACTGTAGGAAAAGTTGGAAGAACTCACTGTTGTAGAGTGATAGGAACAAGTTTTCCAAGAGGGTTGACAGGAACAGGAAAATGGCTATTGAAGGGCATGGGCACGGTGGAAAGAAGAACCATCAATAGCAGAGAAAAGATGAAATGTATAAATAACTCACTGAGATAAGGGAGAGAATGGAAGATCTTTCACTGTGGATGCAACAAGATGCAAAGACACATTGGGTGTATGAATGGCCTCTGAGGAGTAAAGCAAAGTGGCCAGTAAGGAAATTGTTGGCCAGAAGATAGCAAAGGTTGTTGAGGAGGTGGGTGAGGTATGTGAAAATCCTCAGGGCCATAGAGGAGATGGTTCATGCCTGTGAACCAGAAGCTGGGATAAATATCAGTAATGATGAAGGGGAGAGATCGAGTAGAGATCTCATAGACTGCTAAGTGGGAAGAGATGGACATTCAAATTTCCAAGTGGGAAATAGAAAGAGATCAAGCGAAGGTCTCGTATACTACCAAGAGGGCAGTATTGAAATTTCAAATTGCCAGGAGGGAATTGAGATGGGATCGACTGATCTCATAGACTACCAGGAGGGCACAGAGAAAATCCCATTATTCCAAGTGGGAAAGGGAGAGAAGATGAGGCCATGTGAGAGTCTCGTGAACTTAGGGGTGAGTTCAGATCAATGAGAGGAGATGACAGAGAAGGAAGATCAGAAGAGCATTCTGATCATTGGAGGAATTTAGATATGCCTACCAAGCAGCCAAGACAAGGCCAGGGAAGATGTTGTGGGTACAACAACAGAAGGACAACCAGCAGAAAATCTCACGAAAGAAGAATTGGGGCAGACATCAGAACCTGACCCAGCTGAGGAAGAACAACATTTAGCAGAAATGCTCAAAATTTTTAGTCAAGAGGCTAAATAGGGGGTAACTACAGCACTGGAAGTTGTAGCAAAAGAAGAGCATGTAGATAAGATGCTCACTCCATGGGAGATGGATTTGGAGATGATGGAGGATTGGTTGAACCATCCAGAGCCAGTAGATGGCTACCATAAGCAGAAAATCATGCATATGTTAGCGGAGGAGCATTCTGAGGAATTGCTCAGAAATTTCAGCCAGGGAGATGAACAGATGATGATGACTGTAGTGTCGAGGCATGAAGTAGTAGATGAAGGGAATTTCCAGTCTGAGGAGCAGTTGGACGAAGATGGAGATGCACCAGCAGGATAACTGGCAGAAGCAAATTTGTCAAAGAAGGAAGTTGAGCAGCGGCTCAGTGATAAGACTACATAACTAAATTTTGCAGCAGAGTGGAAAGATGAGGCCACAGAGGAAGAAAATAGCATGGGATATCTAGTTGATCTTCCCACTGGTAAGGACGAAGAAGTGCAGCCGAGGAGACTCCATAAAGAGAGACAACCATTGGAGCAGTTGGACAAGGAAATTAAAGAAATTGGGAAGTTGATGATTAGATCAACAAAAGCGATCAGTAAAGGAAAGTTGAGCAGGAGGAGAACTTCCATAGCAATAGGGAAGATGGGGCAGTAGTAACAAAGTGAGGGAGTCGATGGACAACTCCAAAGAATTGTTTGGGATCTAGGTGGATTTCAACAACAATGTTGGGAAGCTCATGAGCAGGAGCTCATGAATTTTTCACAGCAGAGGAGTATGATGCAGGAGCATCACTCCAAGCCAGCTACATGCTAGCAAACCAACACATCAAATGCACATTCAATGGAAGGAGAGAGGCACAACCTTCTCGTTTTTGAAATTTTGAAAATTGTATTAAATGTTTGTAAGGCTGAGTTCTAGATCTGATTCAGACTAGATAGCCATTCAATGTAATTGAATGTAAATAAATGAGAGTTGGTGAGATGGAGGGAAGTGCTCGAGGAGCCCCCTTTTGTAAAAAAAAAGATCCTTTGTATCTGTAGGATAGGGTCAGGCAGTTAGTCGGTAGAGTATGTAGAGTCTGCAGAGAGGGAAGAGTAGAATAGAGAAAAGAGAGGAAGCCGTGACTTTGTTACAGTTCGACCTCACATTGTGTTAGCGATATTTCTTGTCTCAAGATTAGGCATACCCAGGTCTGCGGTTTACACGGGAAGCACCTGAGCATATCACGAGATAATCCAATTTTGTAGCAGTGAGTCGAGCACGCGAGCGGGCAAAGTTTTGTCTTCAGCAGTCGAGAACCATCCTCAAAGAAAATCGACAGTCAGAATATTACAGAGGAGATCGACAAAATCCCATCAGCCATTAGATCTCGAGAAGTTGCGTCGGAGTTAACCCCTAGTGTGCAGAGGAGGAGAGCTGGGTTTCAGTTCATCGCAGGATCAGAGTTTCTGGAGGTAGGAAACTCTTACATGAATGAATCGTGATACGCGATTTCTCGACTGGATCAGAGTCATCCGTCAGCAGAGACGCGTGCCGAGAGATCCCGCAGAGTCGGGATCGGGGAACGGAAAGTCCCGTGCACATGACAACGGGAATCGCGATAACCCGATACACGATTTCCCGACGGAGCTAAGGACCGTAGTGGGGGACAGGTGTCAGGAGGTCAATCCTTGTAGGAAGGCAGTGCCAAGTGGCATCGACATATCATGAGTCTGGAGGATGCGTGTTTGTTAACATCGAAAGCGCTGAAACCCCGACAAAGGTTTGGCTCTAGTCATATAAAAGGTGGTCATATGGGCCATAGTGTAGTCAGGAGGGCTGATCCATACATGCGTTCATCGGAGAATCAGTGATCAGGAGTTCAGAGGGTCAAGAAATCTCGACAACGAGGAACGCGAAACCCCGAAACCCGATACAGAGTCTGGAAAGGGTCACGGTGAAGTTCAGAAAACCATGAGGAAAGAAGAAGAGACCTGTAGGTTGGATCGGGTGTCCCTCATGGATTCCACTCGGGGATCCAAAAAGGCCTCTTTGGTTCGAAAAAAAGGAGAAAGAGGGTGGGTGAAGCCTCATGTCACCCATTTATTGCAGAGCATGGAGGTCCTGGCCGAAATTTACCCAGGAGGGTCCCTTGTACCAGTTTTCTTCAAGAAAGCCACGCCGAGTCTCCCACTCCCCAGAGGAACCTGCACATGCCAATTCAATATTCAAGGGGCTCAACTACCCCCTGGTGCGAGCCATGCTGAATTAAAGAGGCATGTGACAGGGAAGTAGAGGGCAGATTTGATTGAGGCAGATTGACAACCCATGCTGATAGATAAGCTCCTTAATGTCAGGTATTGAATTTGTGATATGATCGCGCCTTCAACGCCTGAGCGAGTTCCAAGTATATGTAGGCATTTCTGCCATTTTTTGTAGGTATCGATGGTTGAGCTGAGCTCCCGTTTGTAAATTTTTAATGAAGCATTGTTGTTCTGGTTATGTATGAACTTTTGAGACTTCTTTCCTTATGAATGCCAGCTTCTTTCGTGTCTTTGTTTACACTGTGTTAGAGTAGCTCGTAATTGGAGGATCCAGTCGAGCTATATCTATTATAGGATGATGTTGTAATGGATCACTGTAATAGTTATACTGTCTCTAATCAGTTCTTGTAATTTCCAGCGCTGAGTGACTTGGAATTGGAAGATCCAGTCAAGTCCCCTTTCAGTTCCTTGAGACCCTGAACCAAGCGGATCTTGCATTCAGAGTCTTTCTTCTGCAAACTGCCGAAAGCCTACTACCCGAAGTTGTTTGCTCACCTTTCTTACTAAGTCTTCCACCTGATCAGCTTTTAATCAACCTACTGGCTCAAGTTAGGATTCCAGACCTCCTTTGTTCTTTACGTACCAGACCCAGTCCATGAGTTGGAATGATATTTCCTTGAGTTTTTACCTGCATTGATCACCCTTTAAAAAAAACAAATTGTGACATTAAACTGATGGGTGTCGGGCTCTTCTCCTGCAAGCAATCCAGAAGTGACTTTCGACGCTAACATTTATGGTGCCGTTGCCCGGGACGAAGTTGAATAGTTTCCCTGGGATTGAACGACAACAACTACGTGATTCTGAAGGTGCATTGGAAATCAGAATTATCAATATTGTTGTTGTGCACCTGGTGACTCCATTGTGACGACTTCACTGGGGAGAACTCGCTCTATCAATTGTGGCTTTCAGAGGCAGACACACGCGGTCTCATCCACAGCTGCCCCTAGCTACACCTGAAACTGATCCGGAGGTGGTCCTCAGAAAAGGAAAGGCCCCTGAAGAAGAAGCTTTCATCGCCGAAATAGGTAATCCACCATCTCCTTCTGTAAGAACTATGTTTTCTTCCCCTCAGTTTCTTGATAGACCTCCTTCACAAGTTTCCCGTTTCCTGATTTTTGGAAGTGTTCCTACTGAGTTTTCCCCTCCTGGTCTGGGGTTGGAGGGAGAAATCCTTGTCACTCCCTCCTCCTTGAATCACCTCTTGTTTCCCACCCCACTCAGAGGTTCATTCCCTATAGCCCCTTCATGAACTCCTTCTCCTCTGAGTTCTCCTCCACCTAATATTCCTATGGCAGGAGAAAATCCCCCTATGACCGAAATAGAGGTCATCATAGCCGCTAGATACGCTTCCCTCATGCTACCACATCCTCTCAATAACCTCCCAGCAGAAGGGTACCTTAAGCAGCTGCCCAAGTTTACAGGCGAGGGGGATATAACTGTTGAAGAGCACCTAGCAGCCTTTTATACTTTCGCAGATGATAATGTTATCATGCACACATACGTATGGATGAGAATTTTTGTCCATAGTCTCCAAGGAGAGGCTAGAAACTGGTTCAGGGACCTACCTCCTGGATCTATTGAGCTCTAGATAATTCCTTTTTGAGGCAGTGGGGAGATAAAAAAGACTTCATGTATTACATGACAGAGTTTGGGTCATTAAAGAGAAAAGAAGGAGAGTCTGTTTCTGACTTCTCCAAGAGATTTAATAAAATGTACAACAAAATTCCTGCTGAGATAAAACCCTCCGAAGCCTCTGCAAAGATCACTTACTCCAGCGCCTTCAATCCTGATTTCTGCCTACTTCTAAGGGTGAGAAGAGGTGCTACGCTGGCACACATGCAAGATGCAACCGTGGAGGTAGAATCCAACATATTGGCTGTCAACCGACTCAGGACTGTCAGTGATAGAAATATGCCCAAGAACAGGCCTAAAACTTCCTCATCTAGTCCCTCTCCCCTACCCCATCAGACAGATGAAACAGCTAGAACGCTAAAATCGCTTTCTGCCAAGATAGAAAGGCTGGAATTAGAGGGGAAGCCCATCTACAGAAATCCCCAGAACATTGATAATAGAGGTTTTAGACGACCTACTAACAATGCGCCCCAGGTTTTCCCGAGGGAACAAAGGGGAAGAGACAGAGATGATCAAAGGGTCCAAACCCCCCTCCAAAACAACCTAGTTGATCATGAGGAAAGAGATGAGATAGATGAGTTTGGCTCGGAAATTCACTGTATTGAAGAAACCCCTCCTTTTCCCCACTTGACTTAGTCTATGTACGAAAAATATTTGATGAACATTCAGATCCATGAGTTAGGGAAGGTAGAAAGAGTTGGTCACACTCCTAACAGATATAATCTCAGGTCAAGAAGGAAAGAAGGAGACTTCAACAGCTCAGATCCGCCTCTCATAACAGATAAGCCTACTAAAACGGCAGCAGCCACAACTAAAGAAAAGAAGACTCAGAGTGCTTCGTCGGCAGCCAAAGAGCCTGTCACTGAGGTAAGAGAAGATCCTAAACCTACCCCCTCCTTCAATTTTGAGCATGAGATTCAGAAGATAAGGATTCGTGTGCCTCTCTCTGAGCTGGTTAAAAATAAATACTTCAAAAGGTCCCTCTCCAAGTTGCTAGAATTTGAATCCCCCCAGCCTCCCTCTGACTCAATAAACCTTCAAGATGAGAAGCTTGCAGTCGTCTTAGGGCCCATGGTAGAAGATAGAGATGATTCATCCCCTCCCTTCTACACATCCCTGAATATACATGATAAATTACTGCACAACTGCCTCATGGACTCAGGGGCTTCCCATAATATTATGCCCAAAATAGTAATGGAGGAGCTAGGATTAGAAGTGACCAGGGCCTACCATGATTTATACTCTTTTGATTCAAGAAGGGTGCAATGTCTGGGATTCATCAAGGACCTGGTGGTTTCTCTATTTCAACTTCCCATGAAGAGTATGGTCATGGACATTGTGGTAGTTGATGTTCCTCCCAAGTTTGGCATGATGTTGTCAAGGTATTGGATTAAAAGACTTGGAGGAATGTTACAGATGGACCTCACGTATGCTACCATCCTAGTGTTTGGAGGGGAGCATAGAAGACTATACAGGGAAGCCCAACTGGCCTACATAATCAGTGATGAAGCCAACCCTACCAATCACCCCATCTTTGCCTTGGATACTGATTTAGGCTCCAGTTTACTGCATCTCACCCATGCCCCCGAGCCTCCTTTGAAACTCAGAAAGTCGCCCACTGTTTCCCCTGAGGATCCTCCCTCCATCACCCCAATCTGGAAAATGTTTTTTGATGGAGCATGTTCCCGAGAAGGCGCCGGAGTTGGAGTGGTTTTTGTGTCACCTTCTCAGGAGACCACATCTCTGTCATACAAATTAGAATTCAAAGCTACCAACAATGTGGTAGAGTATGAAGCTCTTATACTAGGATTAAGAGCCGCAAGGGAAATGGGAATCCAGGAGATAGTGGTGTTCGGAGATGTCGAGTTAGTAGTTCAGCAGGTCAGAAGCGCTTATCAGGCCAAGCATCCTTGACTCAGGAGTTATCGAAATGAGGTATGGGACCTAATTGACAATTTCTTCTCAGCGTTCAACATTTCTTTCATCCCAAGAAAAGAAAACACACTCGAAGATTATTTGGCTTCATCAGCAAGCATTTTCAAGGTCCCCTTGCCGCCCAAACTGAGGTATGATGTAGAAGTAAAATACAGGCCTTCCATACCTGACAATGTCAAGCATTGGTAGGTGTTTGAGGACAATCTCGAGATCAAGAGATTCTTGGAGGCTATCGAAGAATTTTCAGAGATGCATATCGACTAAGATTCTGTCTCTGAGGAAGAGTTTGATGGGGGTGAGTTGCTGAGTAAAATATCACATCACGACATTGTTCAATTGCCTGGCGATCACATCCCGAGGGGACTAGTCCCATTGGAGAGATTATTCGGTGGGAATGATGTGGCAATAAAGGGAAGAGTTTCGGGTGATGATGCTGACGTAGCCGAGTGCAACATTGGCACACCAAAAGAGCCTAAGTTTGTCAAGCTGTCAACGAGTTTGACCAAGGAGCAGAGGATTGAGTATACCGAGTTGCTGAGAGAGTTTTTTGATGTGTTTGCATGGACCTACAAAGACCTTAAGACGTATGACACATCTGTCATTGAGCACAAGATCCCGGTGAAAGAAGAGGCTAAACCATTCAAGCATAAGATGAGGCAGATAAATCCCATGTTTCTACCTGTCATGGAGAAAGAAGTGAAGAAATTGTTAGATGCCCGAATCATTTTCCCATTAAGGTATTATGAGTGGGTGGCCAATCTGGTTCCAGTAAGAAAGAAAAGTGGGGAAATCAGACTCTGTGTTGATTTCAAGAACTTGAATAGAAGCTCAAAGAAAGACAACTATCCCCTGCCCAACATGGAACACATATTGCAGAAGGTCACTGGTGCATCTAGGATATCCATGATTGATGGTTTCTCTGGTTACAATCAGATATCAGTCATGCATGGGGACAGAGAAAAGACATCTTTCACCACTCCTTGGGGTACATTCATGTATGCCAAAATGCCTTTCGGATTGATGAATGTTGGAGCAACATTTTAGCGAGCTATGGATATAGCGTTCATAGGGAAGAAGGATCAATTTGTGGTAATCTATCTGGATGATATCACAGTCTTCTCCAGGATAGACAAGGAGCACTGTTTCCACTTGAGAAAGGTCTTCATGAAGTATCGGAGGTATGGCTTATCCTTAAACCCCAAGAAATCCTTGTTTTCTATGAAGGAGGGGAAGTTGTTAGGCCATATAGTATCAGTAGAGGGAGTAAGGATCGACCCTAGCAGGGTGGAAGCAATTCAGACCCTGTCACTTCCCATATCTAAAAAAGAGGTTCGGGCATTTTTGGGGAAGATAATTTTTCTGAGGAGATTCATCTCAAATTTTGCTGAGTTGGTGAAACACATCACAACCATGCTCAGGAAGGGAAATGAAGTAAAATGGACCACTGAACCCAGGGAATCTTTTGTCCAAATAAAGAAGGTATTGACTGAGGCACCTGTGCTAATCAGCCCCGATTATTCCAAAGATTTCCTGATATTTTCTTTTTCTTCCTGTGATACAGTAGCGACAGTTTTGTTGCAGAAAAATGATAAATGGAAAGAGCAACCTATTTCCTTCTATAGCAGAGCATTAAGAGATGCAGAACTACGGTACGAGATCATGGAAAAGAAGGCCTATGCATTGGTAAAATCTCTCAAAGCTTTCAGAGTCTATGTCTTGCATTCAAATATCATTGCATATGTACCGTTGGCCTCTATGAAGGACATTCTTATACAACCCGACATGGATGGGAAAAGAGGTAAGTGGATTTCCAAGATTCTAGAATTTGATCTAGAAATTAAGCCCACCAAGTTGATAAAGGGACAGGGTTTATCCAAATTGCTAGCTGAATCCAACTGCAAAGCCTTGGGGATTAACTTCATCAATGAGCAAGCTGAGTCATCCCAGAAGGTTATGTTTGATTTCCATAGCGGTCTCTGTGGAGGCCATCATTTCTGGAAGACCACAGCTCACAAGGTCCTCCGGGCTGGGTACTATTGGCCCACTTTATTCCTTAATGTCTGCAGAGAAATTAGAGCTCACATCAAATGCCAGAGGTTCTCAGGAAAGAAGCAACTCAAATCTCTACCATTAAAGCCTGTAGTAGTTTCAACACCTTTTCAGTAGTGGGGATTGGACTTCATTGGAGAAATTCATCCTCCCTCAAGTGGCCAACACAGATGGATCCTCACTACGACAAATTACTTTACCAAGTGGATAGAATCTGTTCCCACCAGGAGCACTTCTCACAAAGTAATTATCAGCCTCCTGGAGGATGTCATGGCTAGATTTGGTTTCCCTAGCAGAATTGTCACTGATAATTCCACCCCCTTCAGGTCTGAGCCTCTGGTCAAGTTCTGTGAATAGTTTTAGATTTCACTGATTCACTCTACCCCCTATTATCCTCAGGGAAATGGACTGGCGGAATCTTCCAATAAAGGTTTGATCAAGATCATTAAAATATTATTGGAAGATAATAAAAGGGCCTGGGATACAAAACTCAAATTTTCTTTATGGGCTGACCGAGTGACAACAAAGAAGTCCCTAGGCATTTCACCCTTCCAACTTGTTTACGAAACAGAGGTCATTTTCCCCACTCAGATCGCCTTACCCGTGGTAAAATTCCTCCAGGACCTTGAAGAGGAGACTGACCATATGGTCAGAAGGATTCATCAAATGGTGGAAGTGAAGCAAACCAGGGAACGGGTCATGAACATGGCCTACGATCATCAGCATAAGATCAAGCAGGCTTTTGATAAAAGGATCAAGAAAAAGGAGTTTGAGATCGGGGACTTGGTGTTTAAATGGGATGCGCCCAGACAGGAAAAAGGCAAGTACAGTAAGTTCGATGCTCTTTGGATCGGCCCCAATGAATGGGTATTTTCTGAAAAAATGTTTTATTTGAGCCTTAGACGGTTCCTCTGTTTGTAAATATTGTGTTTTAGTTCTTTGATTTTTCTTTTTGTATGTTTTCGGCTTAATAAATGACTCCATAGCCCAACAACAAGGCACTGAAGCTGCGGGATGAGTTCTTAGAGCATCGCAGGGATGACTCTATCCCCCATGGAGCCTAATGTTAGCGATATTTCTTGTCTCGGGATTAGGCGTACCCAGGTCTGCGGTTTACACGAGAAGCACCTGATCATATCAAGAGATAATCCCATTTTGTAGCAGTGAGTCGAGCAAGCAAGCGGGCAAAGTTTTTTCTTCAGCAGTTGAGAACCATCCTCAAAGAAAATCGACGGTCATAATATTACAGAGGAGATCGACGAAATCCCATCAGTCGTTAGATCTCGAGAAGTTGCGTCGGAGTTAACCCCTAGTGTGCAGAGGAGGAGAGACGAGTTTCAGTTCATCGCAGGATCGGATTTTCTGGAGGTAGGAAACTCTTACATGAATGAATCACGATACGCGATTTCCCGACTGGATCAGAGTCGTCCGTCAGCAGAGATGCGTGGCGAGAGATCCCGTAGAGTCGTAATCGGGGAACAGAAAGTCCCGTGCACATGACAACGGGAATCGTGATATCCCGATATGCAATTTCCCGATGGAGAAAAGGACCATAGTGGGGGATAGGTGTTAGGAGGTCAATCCTTGTAGGAAGGAAGCTCCAAGTGGCATCGGCATATCACGAGTCTGGAGGATGCGTGCTTGTTAACATCGAAAGCGCTAAAACCCTAATAGAGGTTTGGCTCTAGTCATATAAAAGGTGGTCGTATAAGCCATATTGTAGTCAAGAGGGCTGACCCATACATGCGCTCATCGGAGAATCGGTGATCGGGAGTTCAGAGGGTCAAGAACTCTCGACAATGGGGAACGCAAAACCCCCAAACCCGATACAGAGTCGGGAAAGGGTCACGGTGAAGTTCATAAAACCGTGAGGAAAGAAGAAGAGACCTGTAGGCTGGATCGGGTGTCCCTCAAGGATTCCACTTGGGGATCCAAAAAGGCCGCTTCGGTTCGACAAAAAGGAGAAAGAGGGTGGGTGAAGCCTCACGTCACCCATTTATTGTAGAGCATGGAGGTCCCGACCGAAATTTACCCAGGAGGGTCCCTTGTACCGGTTTTCTTAAAGAAATCCACGCTGAGTCTCCCACTCCCCAGAGGAACCTGCACATGCCAATTCAATATTCAAGGGGCTCAGCTACCCCCTGGTGCGAGCCATGCTAAATTAAAGAGGCGTGTGATAGGGAAGTAGAGGGAATATTTGATTGAGGCAGACTGACAACCCATCCTGATAGATAAGCTCCTCAACGTCAGGCATTGAATTCGTGATATGATCGTGCCTTCAGCGCCTCAGCCAGTTCCAAGTATATGTAGGCATTTCTGCCATTTTTTGTAGGTATCGATGGTTGAGATGAGCTCCCGGTTGTAAAGTTTTAATGAAGCATTGTTTCTCTGGTTATGTATGAACTTTTGAGACTTCTTGCCTTATGAATGCAATCTTCTTTCGTGTCTTTGTTTACACTATGTTAGAGTAGCTCGGAATTGGAGGATCCAGTCGAGGTATAGCTATTTTAGGATGATGTTGTAATGGATCACTATAATAGTTATACTATCTCTAATCAATTCTTGTAATTTCCAGCGCTGAGTGACTTGGAATTGGAGGATCCATTCAAGTCCCCTTTCAGTTCCTTGAGACCCTGAACCAAGCGGATCTTGCATTCAGAGTCTTTCTTCTGCAAACTGCCGAAAGCCTGCTGCCCGAAGTTGTTTTCTCACCTTTCTTACTAAGTCTTCCACCTGATCAGCTTTTAATCAACCCACTGGCTGAAGTTAGGATTCCAGACCTCCTTTGTTCTTTACGTACCAGACCCAGTCCATGAGTTGGAATGATATTTCCTTGAGTCTTTACCTCCATTGATTACCCTTTAAAAAAAAAAAATTGTGACATTAAACTGATGGGTGTCGGGCTCTGCTCCTGCAAGCAATCCAGGAGTGACTTCCGACGCTAACGCATTGTAAAGAGGCACTTCATATTAATATAATCAGAGCAGTTTTTCCTACATGTTATTCTCTAGTTGTTGATGAATGTATTTATGTGTTTATGATATGCTATAGATGTGTGTTAGTTTTCATTTGTAAGTTACAGAAAGAAGTCATTGTCTGTTGGGTTATTTGATTCCAGGTTTGGGTTCTTTGTGGCTTCATGCAAGAGGTTGCATGACATAATACTACAGGTTCTGCAAGCTAGTGCAAGGAGTGCACTTCTGAATTCTATGGAGTTTAGGTAGAGACGTGCCAGAAGGGAACACCAACCTATGTCATTGACTCAAGGAGGAGACCTCAAGGTTGCTGAACACCTTGAAGGAAGAACTATGTAGAGGAGGGCATAGGGGAGACATAATTTTTTAGTATTCTGTGGAAGCTCTACCGAGAGGGCATTGAGTAAGTGCAAGAGTGCACAGATAGAACTCTATTTCGAGTTCGGTGAGAAGACAGAGTCACTGAATATTCTATAGAAGTTCTGCCAGGAGAGCATCAAGCAAGTGCAAGGAGTGCACCGAGAAGAACTCTCTTTCGTGTTCTAAGGATAGGAGAAGTGTCAAGGAGAAATACACTCACAAAGTTGTTGAATACTCTGCTTGTTCAGCAAGGAGTGCTTGAGTAGGATGTTTTCAAGAGGGCACCAAATTCCCCTTTGAAAGGAGAGAAAAGGGCTGAGTTCATTAGAGGTTCGAGAAGGAAAAGATCAGGACAGATAACACAATTGTGTGCAGGGACCCTGGAAGGAGTGTAGAGGCTGAGAAACCTTTTGAGGTTTCATAGTTGATAAATATCAGGAGGAGGAACACCTCTTAGAATATAGGCGGGAGCCAAGGTTACAGGCTTTGCAACAGAGGCAAAGGCCGAGGCCTTTTGGAGCAAGAAATATTCCAAGGGAAAGGAAGAAGAGCTCATTCTCAAGAAGGAGCAACAATAGCTGTTGGATCGGTACTGAGAGGAGAGGATCTGGACTATTGAATCTACGTCTAGGAAGCAGGAAGAGAGCATGTAGGGAGACTAGATCTGGGCCATCAAATCTGGCACCAAGGACCAATAGTTGTCATATGTGGAGGAAGGCACGTGGAGTTTAACCTCTGGGAGGTTGCGCAGGAGAGTAGCTGAAATGGACGGTGGAGACACTTCGAGGAAGAAGTGTCGAGTTGTCATGATCCATTGGATCTCGCAGAGCAACGAGGGGATTAAGGTTGAGTATCTGTTGATAGTCTAAAGCTCAGGATGGATAGAGACCTTCAGATCCGGATCAACGACAGTCGTTGATCTCATACAAGAAATCGGAAACTCAGGTATCGCGATCGGGGAGGTGGATTTCTTTGTGCTATAAATCCTGAGTAGCGAGATCGCGATTCGACTTGAACTATCGATTGAGGAGAAAGGAGAGCCATGAGATTTGGCGCCTCACTACATCATGTATCGGGGTCTTGGAGGTTGAATATGTTGCACCTTAATTGCTAAAGTCGCGAAGTGCCGAGCGCCAAGGGCTCATATGAACACGTGGTACATTCGTTAGCTGGGGACCGCATGGTTGATAGGTGGTGTAACTATAAGCGCCCAGGGGACCGCATGGTTGATAGGTGGTGTAAAACACATCACCTTGTAAGGATCCAACCCATCACTGACCTTTTGCGTCTCAGGGTTTCGCAAAGGAGGAGCACGAGGGCTCAATACTCCAACTTGCGAGGTTGCGAGTTGCGAGTAGTGCTAGCACTTAGCCCTAGCTGGTGGTTATGTGTGGAAGGTGCTAATGAGGAGGAGTCATACCCATATTGCATTCTCAGGTATCGAAGGTTTGGAGAAAGAGGAGTCGAGGTGATCTAGTCACGAACTCGCGATTTGTGAGAAGCGCTTGCGCCAAGGCCTGATTGTGGGTACATGAAGATGTGAGGCTCGCGCCTGGTGTTAATTTGCGCAGGGTGGGTTTTCACGAAGGACCTGTGGATTGGATTCATTGAAGGTTCCAGCTGAGAACCAAAGGAGCCGCTTCAGCTCGAGGATAATTTAGAGAGATCCTGTGCGGATCTCAGCCTGAGGGTTGAGGGTCTGCGACATCAGTTGTCAGGTCTGTGTGCTATTGAGGAAGCTAATTGTCGAGCCCGTGACAATTCTCTCTAGGTGATAGAACTTCTCATAATTATTTTCCAAAGGTGCCAAGTTGTAGCTATAGAACTATGATACTTCCTATCCAAACTATTATTGAATCCTTGGAAGGGAAGTGGGGAAGTCGAAGGATTGTTGAGAACAGAAGGGGTACACTTCCTGGGGTGGGACATGCATGTGGGGAATGAGGGATTTTAGGTTGTTTTCTAGAGTTGGCACCTTTTTTTGAGTATTTTGGTCATTGATAGACTTTGGCCTCGCTTAGGAATCATTTGGATCGGTGGATTTTAAGCCCTAGCTCAGGGGTGACCTACTACTCATTTTATGAGCAGTAGGTATGCATGCAATTGGTAACATTTATAAAAGATAAATGACTTTTATGTGTTTGTTTAAATTATTGTGTTCTTAATTATCTATTTTATGATATGGGTTTTTTGTGTATGATGTTGCATGTGAATATTTGTTGTTATTCTGCATAATGTTGTTCATATGTAGAGGATTTAATTATTTTAATATGGTATTAGATTTTTTGAATTTTGGAGTAGCATTACCCAATAGTGAGTTGGGGATGTTAGAAAGTGGTATCAAATATCTAGTTTCAACACTGAGCCTGCATGGGTTGGATAACAAATTGTGGATGATAAACAAAATTGTAGAAATTCAAATTTAGAGGAAGTCGACGAGATGCCTGATAAAAGTATTACTGTGAAACTAAAAAAATTTCATAGGGAAGTTGAAGAAAACGAGTCCAAGAACTAAAAGTAAGAAATTGAATATCTAATTGGTACAAATTTGAGCCTGTAAATGGTAAAAATTGGAATTTATAGTGCGACCATGGCACCCATGATAAATTTGGGCGAAATTGGGCAAAAAGCTTCAATTTCTTGTAATGGAATTATGGGACAATTCGACATGGAGGATTCAAATTTTAAGAAGAGGGACCATTTTGACTTCCAGATGAATGATTTTGTCTTAGATAGGTGATTTGAGCATTTCGATGATGGTCATGATAGTCAAGAATTGGATTTGTGGAAAAATCACTTGAGCGAAGAAAGGATTTGTGCACGCTAAGTGGAGGAAACATGCGAAAAATATGGTGCGTAGGTGAGCGCACTAAAGTTTGGCATTATGTAGAAATGATATCATGGCACACACATAGTATCGGTACACAATGCGTGCATGTTGAATGTCCGTGTTGTGCGGAGTAGATTTATGATGCGTGCATGTTGAATGTCCGTGTTGTGCGGAGTAGATTTATGATGCGTGCATCATATTGGTGCGCAATTTTTTTTTGTGTGGAATGAATATTGGTATGAAATATAAAGTTGTGTGCACTAAATAGTGATGTGTGGTATAAAATCCATGCATGCTAAATATAGTTGTGTAGTGTGGTATTCGTATGCACTATATGTTGGTGTGGTGTAGAATTTGCGCACACTAGATGTTGGTGCCCAATGTGGTAGTTGCGTGCACTAGATGTTGATGCGTGATGTGGAAGTCATGCGCATTATATATTGGTGCACGGTGTAAAAGTCATGCACACTAGATGTTGGTGCATGGTGTAAAATTTGCATGCACTAGATGATGGTGTGTGGTGCAGAAGTCGTGCGGATTGGATGTTGGTGCATGGTGCAATAGTCATGCACACTAAATATTGGCATGTGGTGTGGAAGTCTCACTCACTAGATGCTGGTGCACGGTGTGGAAGTCGTGTGCTCTGGAAGGTGGTGCATGGTGTAAACGTCGCATGCAATAGATGTCGCTGCATGATGCATAATTTGTGTGCACTAAATATTACCGTGCAATATAAAAATTGTGCACACTCAATAATGGTGTGTGGCATAAAATTTCTATGCACTAGAGAGTTATGCACAGTGTAAAAGTTGTGTGCATTGATTATCGATGTACTATGCATGCACTACATTTTAGAGTTGCATGTATAACACTTGCATGTGTTGTGTATGGGTGCATAATTCAAAACCTGTGTATGTGAATTCAAGCTGGTGGGATATCACAACACAAAACTAATGATTTTCCACGATTTTTTTGGCATTTTGAAGGTCATAATATTGTGTGGACTTTTTTAGTGCCTAAAAAATGCTCTTAGAAGTTTTAATTTTCGAGACCGTGAGTTTTGTAGTCACCACATATAATATTTGTAGCTTAAATGATAAATATCAGAGAGATATCTCTAACAGTGTAAACCATTAGTCAAACATAGCTATTATGAGGAAGTTACAGGACAAATAGTGGAGGGTAAATTTGAGACACAATTAACTTCTAAGGGACATAAATTATTGCTCCAAAATTAGCTTGAGGAACAACAAAAGTCAACAGAAATATCTTGAGAAATACAAGAAACCTATGTTAATATTATGGTAGCTGCGGGAGGTATTTACCTCCACATGTGAACCTGACGAGAATAGAAGACCTCGAAAAGAAAGAGAAAAACCCTAATGTGTTGACCAATAACCCTAGAAGTCTTGTTGGCTCAAGAAGATAATTTATATTAGGTTATTAGCCTCCAAGAGAAGAATTCGGCTAGAAATAGTAATAATATACTGAAAAAACACATATCCAAAAGGAGAAGTCGGCCCCAACAAATTTGGCAGAACCAGTATAAATACAGGGCACTAGTTCTCATTTGAAAACATCTTAGAATTGCAGTTCCCAGTTTGGTGTGCACTGCAGTTCCCAATTTGGTGCGCACTGCAGTTCCCAATTTGGTGCGCACGTGTGGAGGAGAGTTGCAGGTGCAGCTGCTGCAGCTAGCAGTTTCAGTATTGGCTTGGACTATCTCTTGGCTAGGGTTTGGACTATCTGATCATCTTTTTGTGATTCACTATCCTTGGGGAAAGTTGCGCTACCCTTTGTTTGGATATCTAGCCTAGGGTTTGCTTCTGGAGAAAATTCTCAGTCAAGGTTAAGGTGCTCGGAGGGTGGCTTATGCCTATGGTTGGGTGATGAGGGTATCGTCAATGGAAAAATGATCACACCATATTCTATATTCTAACAGGTTATGGGCCCACACCTCCTTCATTCAGTCTAAACGCTGGAAGGAAACATAGCTACTAGAATATTGACCTCGTTGAGGAACTACTGCTAGGGTTACTAGCATAAGAAACTTCCAAGACACTACTACTAGGGTTACTAACAGGAGTAGTTGAAGAAACCCTAACCCTCTTGTTGAGGCACCTTAAGTGAATGGATTGACCTATTCTTTGGATATATCAGTGTTTCCTAGTCTAGTGCATCTCCTGATATTCTCAGCAAGCCAAGACGTGAAGTTTGAATTTCTGGTCAAATCTAGGGTTTGACCAAGTCAAGCAGCCATGATTAACTCTATGAAGTCTAAGAACAAGTTAGATGGAGCCTCTAACTTCAAAGCGTGGAAAACAAGGATTGATCTCATCCTTGCCAAGAATAAAGTACTAGATATCGTGAAAGGAAAGATCGCGAAGCCATATTTTGAGGAAGGAGAAGAGAAGGAACTGCAGAACGTTGCAGCTATGGAGAAGTTCAAAGATGTTGACATCAATTCCATGAGTATCATAGTGGATTCCATAAAATACCACTTGATACCCTACATATCCCATCTTGACTCATTGAAGAAGATGTACGATGCCCTAACAAATCTCTTCTCAGTCAGAAACATTGGACAAGTTATGAGTCTGAAGAATAAGCGTCGTGACATGAAGATGAATGATGATGATAACATAACATCATACTTTGTAAGAATATCCCAGTTAAGAGATCAACTACAACCTATTGAAGAGATCACTTCAAATAAGGAATTGGTGAACATAGTACTCAATGGTATTCCCAAGACATGGGATGCATTTTCCGCAAGCATGAACACAAGGAAGGAGTACCCAAAATTTGAAGAACTTTGGACTTGTTGTGCTCAAGAAGAATCAAGGATCAATGCAAAAGAGAAAACCCAAAATAAGTATGATGATCAAGCCTTCACAACAAGATTCAAGAACTTCAGGAACAAAAGGAAGTTTGGCTCAAGGAGGAAGCCAAATCAAGAGAAAGACATTTCAAAAGTACAATGCTTCAACTGTCAAAAGTACAGTCACTACAAGAATCAGTGTCCTGAGCTAAATAAAAGGAAGGAGAAACATGAAGCATCGATTGCCAAAGAAAAGGAACCTACAAAGAAGACTAAGCAGGATGGAAGAGACTTCTTCTTCTAAAAAGGTAACAACACTCTTCTTATTTCTTGTACATATTTTGTTTGCATCATCTCTGTACATATCTTGCATATCTATAATATGTTCCAAGAAGAACTATACCTATGGAAGAACAAACAAGATGGAAATGGATATCATTAGATAATACATTGTTAAGAACCAAACATCAATATAGCATAGAAAAACCTCAGGAAAAGTACTCAACGCCTTGAAAAAGAGATAATTTCAGATAATAAGTCTCTTCGAGGGGGAAACCTCCTTTTACCCCACTTAAATTTTCAAGTACAAGATGATTCAAAATGAAAATGTCTCCTTGGTATATATAGGAGACTAGGAGGTATAATATGCCTAATGGCCTAAAGCCAACATAAATAAAATACCATTACTAATATAATATGCCCCAATTAAGGGGTAATGAGCCAATATTAGGGCTTAACATGCCCCTCCCCTTGAGACAAGTGTTGTCTGCAACGCTTGAGTAACTCTGGATGCTTTTGTATAAAGGACTCATCTTCCCAAGTGGAATCTTTAGCTGGTAGTTTCCTCCATTTAATGAGATACTCTGAAATGAATCTATTCCTCAGCTAGTGAATTCTTGTGTCAGTGATGGCTTCAGGCTCCAATATGATTTTTCCTTCCTTGTCAAGTTCTGGCAATATAGTTTAAACTGAGATCTTGTCACCTATAACCTTCGTTAAGTATGAAACATGGAAAACTGGGTGTACTCGTGAAGATGCAGGCAACTCCAAATTGTATGCCATAGTACCAATCTTTTGCAACACCTTATAAGGTCCATAGTACTTTGGTGATAATTTATTATCCTTATTGGCTTGCTTGAGGGACATATATTTGTATGGTTGTAGTCTTAAAAACACCCAATCCCCTACTTCAAAACTTCTTTCACTACGATGTTGATCTGCTTGTTGTTTCATGCAATTCTGTGCCATGGTCAGGTTGTCCTTTAAGATTTGGAGAATTGTTTGTTGATTCTCGATGTGATCTTCCACTGCTTAAACGTTAGATTTTTATTTTAGAGAAGAAGTGATGGAAGGAGGGTGGTATCCATAAAGTTCCATAAATGGTGTCATTTTTGTTGCAGTATGAAAGGAAGTGTTATACCACCATTCTGCCAAGGGTAACCATTTGAACCATTGTG
>ML956077.1:97630-118945 GCA_009831015.1 Picea engelmannii | reverse complement strand
TCAGACATTCCTTAGGGTTTATACATTCTATCCAGGGTGCACTTTGATTAGTGTAGGAAGAATGGCCCAGGGTGAGGAATGGTCCATGCTTAGAAATCAGAAACAATCCTTCTTCCTTGTTTGAGAAGAATAAGGCAGATAGCCCATTGCTGATGAGGGAATATATTCTTTCAAATCTCACAAACATGAGTGAAATATTGGCCCAGATGATTCAATTTATTTTTAACAATATTTTCTGTGCAGGATGGCATCAGATGATTGTTATGGACACTACCTATCTCCAGACAGTAGAGATGTACTATTGTGGTGGATATGTTCCACTATTTTGAGGCAGATATTCTTTCATATCTCACAAATGTGAGTGAAAGATTGGCTCATACAAATCAGCTTATATCATAACATTGTTTCTATGCAGGTTTCTATCAGATGTTTGTTATGAAGACTGTATGACAGTAGATTAGGACTATTGTGGTGGATATGTTCCACTCCTCGGAACCATACGTTGTTGATCAATTACTTGTGTGTTACTTGGTGTGGCAATGTACCACTAGATTGTAGTTATGTACTACTATGGATAGACACAGTTGTGTTCTATTTTCGTTCTAACTGCCTTGAAGACTATCAGTAGTTTATTGAAAATAATCACCATCCAGACAAATGATGAACATAGATTTTCTAGACAGAAATTGGTTCAGAGCATTTACTCCTCTAGATTATAAGAGTGGCTCTTGTATCACTCTATGGTGTGAGTGAATTATCTAGGATCATTTCTAATTACTCAGATGAAGTATGGTTTTGAGAGATGATGCAACTGATGGTGATGGTGATGCTCATGATCTAGTCATGAAATAGTCTAGACGACTATATTGATGCTACTGGGTAAATGGTATGTTTTTGTGCTCAAGAACATTACCTGTAATACCTCCTTAGCTAGGAGGGAGTGTTAATATTATGGTAGCTACGGGAGTTATTTACCTCCACATGTGAACCTGACAAGAATAGAAGACTTCGGAAAGCAAGAGAAAAAACCTAATGTGTTCGATAATAACCCTAGAAGTCTTGTCGGCTCAAGAAGATAATTTATATTAGGTTATTAGCCTCCAAGAGAAGAAGTAGGCCAGAAATAATAATACTATACTGAACAGACACATATCTAGAAGTAGAAGTCGACCCTAGTAAATCTGGCAGAACCAATATAAATACAGGGTGCCAGTTCTCATTTGACAGCATCCAGGTTTGGTGCGCACGTGTGGAGGAGAGCTGCAGGTGCAGCTGCTGCAGCTAGCAGTTTCAGTATTAGATTGGACTATCTCTTGGCTAGGGTTTGGACTATCTGATCAACTTTTTTTGATGCGCTATCCTTGGGGAAAGGTGCACTACCCTTTTTTTGGCTATCTAACCTAGGGTTTTCTTCCGGAGAAAATTATCAGTCAAGGTTAAGGTGCTCGGAGGGTGTCTTCGACCTACGGTTGGGTGACGAGGGTATAGTCAATGGAAAAACGATCACACCATATTCTATATTCTAACAACCTATGGGGTCAGATTCAAAATCTGGGCACTTAAAAATGCACTGGACATAGAAGATACATGTAGCATTCATGACTAAAAAGATAATTTGGCCTCAAACTTGAGTAGGTTGTATCTAGCAACCCGAAGCTCACATGAAGGTGAAACTTGGACAAATTATCCAAATTATAATCATGAAGGAACCGAGTTGGGTTATTTCCAAAACTCTAAAGGATCTGGTATAAATTTTCATGGGTACAGTTAAAAATTTCACCTGGGTGAAGGGTGAACGAAATAAATAAATGAGTATTATTCCAATGACCATAACGTTCTTCTCAAAACTCATAATTGATAAAGGAAGCAATCATTGGAAATGTATTGGAAAGAGTAGTCCAATTATTCACCTATAAATTTGAATTGGGTATTTAAAGTCATAGGGAATTAGAAGAAAAGACTTTGATGCACCTATGGAGAAAAAATATGCATAATGTTTCATGAATTTGTTAAATTAATTAATCTAACAAATCATATTACCTGGACATTTTTCAGATTTAAAAACAATTAGATCATAGTCGGATCAACGTAGAGATAAAAATCATGGAAGATGCACAGAGAACCTAAAAACACGAGGATGAAGTCATAAGGTTGCATGTCCATATGGGTAATGAGGGTACATAATCCAATGTGAATAAATAAGGAAAGGAGGAGAACATGAACTTGGTAGAAACCATAAAGGGTTTGAAAAAAGATGTCAAAATCTATACAACTGATAATGAGAGGCTTATGAAAGGAAAGGAGCAACAAGATTTATTCAGTATAAATTTGATGCATAGCTTGGAAATAATAGAGAAGAAAATGGATAAGGAGACAAATTCAAGCTAGACAAGGAGTCATAGGCCTCATGATGAGAGAAGAAAAATAGGAAGTGTTGACAGGAATCGCCATCACTCTCCAAGGAATTCAACTAGGAAAGTGCATAGTAGTTGAATCCCATCTCCTATTAGAAATCATAAGAGGAGGTCTCGAGTGGATGAGATATAGGTAGATATGAATAAGATCAAGACTCCTACCTTTGATGGTGATCACAAGGATGAGGATTCAAATACGTGGATGTTGGGCATGAAGATGTACATCTAGTTACATAATTACTCTTCACAGGTAGAGGTGATAATTACCATCTACCATCTCAAGGGAAAACATCAATGTGGTGGGACCAATTTGTGCAAGTGTAACACATTGATGAGAAGAAGGTTACTTGGAGGGATTTCAAAAGGTATTTTCAAAAGAAATACTTAACCAAATGTTACTATGAAAATAAAATGAAGGATTTATTTGAACTCAAGATGGGGAGTATGACGATAAATGAGTATGAAAGGATATTCTTAGAGCTCCTAAAATATGTTTATTTCATCAAGGATGATCAGGTTAAGATTCACAGGTACCTAAATGGCCTGCATTCATTTATCAACGATAATATACAATATAATGATCCAAATACATTGGAGGAAACCATAAGGAGAGATAAATTCCTCTATGATCAACATAAAGGAAGACCGACCTTCCAAAAATCTTGGGAAGATAAGAAGAAAGGAAAGATAGAGTAGACGAATAAGGGGACCAAGCCACCATTTTTTAGAAATAGTTCCCAAGGACACCCAACTCCCAAGCAATCCAAAATGATAGAAACAATGGGGGAAAAAAAAACACAACATCTAATGAAGTGTTGTGGTTGTGAGGGTGACCATATGTATAGGGATTTCCCTCATAGAGGTGAAAAATTGAGGATTGTTGATCTAGGAGGATCTAGAATGCTAAAAAAATGATCATTTGAAATGCTAACAAAAATGACTGCATTGCATAGATCTCGATGAGATATTTCCAATAGAATGTGAATCACCTCAAATGGACATCCTATGATAAAGTTATGGTCATTTGAAGTTTATTTAAAAACAAAAAAATGGGAGTGCCACGTGGCAGGCCCATATGCTACCATGTGGACCATCTGTACAACTGACAAGGCACGGGATGAAGTCAACATGATGTCATAATGCTGACCTGGCATCACAAGTGACTTCCATGTGTCACTCTGATTTGGATGCTTCCTTTATGCCTTTTTTATGTTCTTCAAGTGTGACAATAAGGCAGTATTGAGGATTTTCAATGGTATGGTTAACAATGTTTACTTGGTCATGATCACCATTGCTGAAAGGACACTCAAGCTCCCAATGTGACTATGTGCATTGTAAGAACCAAGGGTTTTAATATACTACATTTGCAAGGGCTAAAGTATTGGGAACCTCTTGATCATTCTTTGGTCTAAAAACTTGGTTCCCTTTTTGAAATTTGGTTAATAATAATAATAATAATAATGTGACTTAGAGAGGTTGGCCCTGTTGTGCCAATAGACACTTCTGTTGATAGGACAAGTCTAATATAAGTAAATGATGATTCCCCATTGTGTCATCATATATTTCTTGTGATTTTGGAAATTTCATCAAGTACACTTCTTTGGGAAAAGTGCGCACCTCTCTTGGTCTCTAGCGTTATAGGGTTTGAGAAACCTCTTGTGTGTTAGGTTTTATCTTGGTGGTGAAGGTATTTCTCTTGAAGAATATAGCAAAGAATTTTTCTGGGTTTTCTTCCTTTGTTGAGAAGGGTTTCCCTGGGTACTTCTTGTGTTCTTGTGCATGGTGCTTCTTCTTTTGATCTTGGTTTCTGCAACATTTATGGTTATGGTTAAATGATAGAATGGAATGAACTTCTTACTTAACCTAGTTTATTGAAAAATCAACATACCTTAATACATAGTGATAATCAAAGTTGTGTGAATCTTTTGGAAAATCCAATATTTCATGACAAGTAGAAGCACATTGAGATTAAATATCACTTCATCCAAGACATGGTACAAAAGGGAGAAATAAAGCTTCAAGACATATCCACAAATGATAAAATTGTGTACATTCTCACCATGCCTCATTCTAAGAAATTTTTTATATACTTTAGAGACAAGCTTGGCGTGATGCAAAATGTTTCCCTCACTAAGAGGGAATGTTGATGGTTCTCTAGTTAGAAACATCGGGCTGAAATTATCCCATATTGGTCATGCTGATTTGACCAAGGGAAATGACTCATTGATGCACAAAGATTTGCTAATGGTAAATGACCCGGGCATAGTCTTTCTCTTGACGAGGAGTGGATAAAATTGAGGTCATCTCACATTTCCTTCTCTAGGATGGAGTGATCTATATTAATTAGACGTGCATGTGAGAAAATAATCATGAACATAAATATATTATATAAATAATATATTTATAATATAATGTATAAATACATAAATAATCAATAATTAATAATTAATAATAAATTAATTACTGAAAAGACAATAACAAAAAAGACATGTCCATTAGTGAAAGGGCACTCTGCCCAGGTATATATATCGGGGTCTTCAATTGTAATATGTCATCTTATATAATATTTACTTACACAACCTCTCATCAAGTGCGCTATGTCTTCTTGAGATATTGAGTGTGTAATTATTCTATGATAACAATAGAATTTAAATCATAAGCGAATAATTATCATATTTGAAAATTAGAAAAATTCAACATGTAAACCATAGTCAATCATGGAAAACCATACTCAACCAAAGTCAACATTACTCGTCCATAGATAACACGGTTATCCAAAACATAGACAAAAATGGTTAACCATAGTTAACCATGGTAAATTGTAGTTAGCCATAGTCAACCTTCTTCAACCATAGTTAACCATGGTCAAACATGCTCAACCATAGTGACACATGTTAACTTTTAATTATATATTAATTATGACAATTATTTTGGGTTCGATTAGATTGCTATATTTGTAAGCAAGATCCACTAAAATTGATTTCCCTAAAAAGTTCCCCAAATCCCTAATGAAATCATCCATCCAAAATTCAAGAGGCAATTTTTGGGATTTTTACCCATATGGGTATCCTACAATCCACCTCTAAATAAGGATCAAAGCATTGATGCCATGCCTTCAACGATGGAAAGGAATTGTGCTAGAACCATTTCCCTCCAAGAATGGCATTTGTATTCTTTTATGGGAGAAAAATAACACTAATATAGCCTCTTGTCAATATATTATATGTTGGCCCATAACCCAATATCATACTCCATTAAGATTGTAACCATAATTTTAGGTTATTCACATCGATCCTCCTCCTTGAGAATTTTCCTACTAAATCCTTCCCCATAAACTCATAATTTATTCAAGTTGCATGTTGTTGGCAAATCTCTAACAGACAGCGCATGCCTGTATACTTGTCATTGATGGAAAAGTACAACAATGTAGATGGCATGAGTACATAAAGTATGAAATAGATGGGCATTATGAGAAGACGTTGCAGGAAGGGTTTGTAGGGTTTGGTCATAAAAAATTATATATGTTGTAATGCATCATCCGATTCAATTGTCAGGAGATCATGCTGGAGTTTCAGGCTGGAATGATGTCTCTGGAGGGGACAAGAGTTGTACCAAATACTTGGAAAGGAATTGTTCATGTAGCTAGGGGAGATGAGCGTTTTTTGCACTTTCAATGGCATAATTGAACACGTAATGTGGTAGAAGTTGATCAAATTGTATTTCTATATGAAGTTGTATTTGAAAAGGTCCACGAAACCCCCGAGCGAGTGTACATTTTTGAAATTCAAGGAGGATGTTCGCAAATTCTTTTTCTGGATGTAGGTTCCCGATGACCATCAAATCAAGTGTTGATCGGGACTGTTAATCTGGACCGTCGACTCCATTTCGAATTTTTGCGACTCACGTCTTGGAGAGAAAAGAAATATGACAATTGAAATCGCAATATGCGAAATCGTGATTTAATCGCAGCCGTCAGATCAAGGTTGATCTGGACCATCGACTCCATTTTGGAGTTTTGTGACTCGCGACTTGGAGAGGTAAGAAACAAAACAATTGAAATCGCAATATGCAAAATCGTGATTTAATCCCAGCTGTCAATTCACGATGTGTTTTGGACTGTTGATCTGAGCTCCATCTTGAAGCTTCACCTATCACGACATGGAGAGGAAAGAAACATAACCATTGAACTCACGAGTTGCGAAATCGTGATTCAATCGCATCCATAAGATCAAGGTGTGATCTGAACCATTGATCCGGCTCCATCTCGGAGCTTCGCCTATCGGGATTTGGAGAGGCAAGAAACATAACCTCCAAACTCGTGAAATGAGAAATCGTGATAAGATCTGGATCGTCAAATCTATGGATATTTCAATCGACAATCAGATGAAGTTTATAAACTCGTGAAGTGCCTTTTTGGCATAGCCTATGGTCACCGCCGGTGGTCACGAGAAGGGAAGGAGTCAGTTCTGATAAGCTCCATTTTGGGGTTTCGGGGATCACGACTTAGAGAGTCGAGATGCCTCATCTCCAGATTCATGAGATGTGAATTCAAAAAAAACACTTTATGCATAAGTGCTTGGTTATGGCCTTGGTCATATTGATGAAGTAGCTAGCACATAAAATCTTTGTATCGAAGCTTCGAAGATCGCGACATGAAGTGTTGAGGTACTTGGCCACAGGTATTCTGAAATGCCGAAACCCGATTTAAAGGCAATATTAATAACCCCATCCAATGGTGCAAATAAGCTTGAATGTGATTGGAGGGCTACTGTGCTCTCTCACAATTAATTTATTAGTTATGAATGTGTTATTGAAATGGATTTATGATTGACGATCGGTTGGCGTTTTAGTTGCTTGGATGACTTTTTTTCTTTTGTCTAAGGAGATGTGAAGGTGAATCACTGTGGGTGTATGTATAAAAGAAAAAGATACAGACTATGTGTGGTTGTTGTTGTTCTGGATGAAAAATGAATTAAATGATAAGAAAGGGAAAATCATAGAATGTGCAGAGTGAGACTAGGAATATGCATAGTGTGAGATAAAACTCAGAGAAGAGTAACAGATGATGAAAATACTTGAAGCAGAGAAGAATGAAAGAATGACTTGAAGCAGAGCAGAATGACAGAACAAGTTGAAGAAGAGCAGAATGACAGAACAAGTTGAAGAAGACCATATTTACAGAACAAAGAAGGAGTGGTAAGAATTGATTTATCTATGTAGTTGTCTGTTTATTTATTCATTAATATTCCAGGGTGGTTGGGAGGTGCTGGGGAGGACTGTTGTCCTCAGAGGTTCAAGTGGGAGCTTGAACACATAGAGTTGTAGCTTCCATCTGGTTGTATCCAGAGAAACAAGGGTGGCAGGGTGGTGCAAGGGAGAACAAGTGTTCTCTGTTATACAGGTTGGAGCTTGTGTAACTGGAAGTTGGTGCTTCCATCCAGTTGGTGCTGGAACATTAGGGGAGTTGGTTCTTCCTTCTAGTGGGTGCTAGAGAAACAAGAGAGTCAGTGCTCTCAAACATGTTGCAACTTGTAAAACAGAGGTAGAAGCCTCACATTGAGTTGGTGCTCAATTACAGATGATGTACAGAACTTAAAAGACTGCCTATCATTTCGAAGAAGAAGAGGTTTTCTCCCTTTATGGGTTTCCTCGTGAAAATTTATCTCTGTGTATACCTTATGTGTGACTGATGATCTTTACTTTTACTGTCCATATGCTGTATAATGTTGATGATCACTTGCAGAAAGATTAAGAATGTTTTAATAGACTTAATATTGTTTAAGCTCAATAACAACTGATTCAAACCCCCCCCTCTTAGTTGTTTTAGTAATTTCAACAATTGGTATTAGAGCAGGTTCCTTTTATTCAAAGGTAGATCTAGAAGCTTAAACATGACAAGTCATGAAGGGACTTCAGCCTCTAAGCCCCATCTGTTTGATGGAACAAATTTTGCCTTCTGGAAGATTAGAATGAGAACATACTTAATGGCCTTGGGTGTTGATGTTTGGGATGTAATAGAGACTGGATATACAAAGTCTGTTGCGCTAGCCTCCAAGGACGATAAGTTAGAGTTTAGTTTTAATGCTAAGGGAATGAATGCTATCTTGAATGGACTTGCTAAAGCTGAGTTTGTAAAGGTGATGCATCTTGAAACTGCCAAAGCAATGTGGGACAAACTTATTAGAAATTATGAAGGAAATGAGAAAGTAAAAGATGCCAAACTTCAAACATACAGATTGAAATTTGAACAACTAAAGATGAATGAAGATGAAACAATTAAGAAGTATGTTTTAAGAGTTGAAGAAATTGTAAATTCCATGAAGGGTCTTGATGAGAAGTTTGACGACTCGCTCTTAGTTCAGAAGATTTTAAGATCTTTGCATGATAAATTTAATCCAAAAGTCTTTGCAATAAAAGAATTAAATGATCTCAAAAACCTGTCCATTGATCAACTTCTAGGAACTTTAACTGCATATGAAATGAGAATGAGAAAAGATAAATCCAGTACTAGAGAAGCATCTTTTAAAGTAGACAAGAATACTGATTCAGAATTAGATGATATTGAGGAAAAATTTGTGAGAAGGTTAAAGAAAGGATCAGGAAAATATCAAGGGAAGTTTCCCTTCAAATGCTTTAATTGTGGTAAGATAGGTCATTTTTCATCTAAGTGTCCCCATCAGAAAAAGGACCAGAACTCTGATGATGAAAAGAAGTACAAATACAAGGAATATAATAAGAATAAAAGCTTGGTTGCAAATAATGACAATTCCTCAGAAGACACCGATAGTGACTCTTCCTGTGAAGATAAGGCAAATGACTTAATGCTTATGGCCAAAGAGGATTATGGTAATAAAATCATAGGCAGTGATGATAATAATGAAGAAGTTGTGGTTGATATGGAAGGAGAACTAATCAGTGCACTCGAAGAAATTGACAGACTCAGAATTAAGAATAGAAAGCAAAAAAAAATATTGATACAGTTCGAGAAAGAAAGTAAAAAACCTGATGAAGACTTTGCTCTGCTGAAAGTGGAATTAGAAGAGGTAAAGAAAATAGAATACATACTGAAACAACAATTGTCAGAGAAGAAAGTCAGGTGTGAAGCCTTAGAAGAAGAGATAGTAAAAATCAGAAAAGAAATGGAGAAGTTTAAAGGATTGTATCACCAAAATCTTCCAAGTATTAAAGTCTCAGAAGGATTAACCTCCATTCTAAATCAGCAAAAAAATTCAAAATTGAAGATAGATTGTGATATGAAGAAGGATCAAGTAGTGATCATCCAAGTAATACAGAATCTATCAAGTTTGTCAAATCCTCAAACATTGACAACAATTACTCTGCAGAAATAAAGAAGGAAAATCAGTCACCAAGAAGAAATGAAAGAAAATGCACCAGAGCCGAACTTGTAGACCAGAAAGATTATCAGTATGAAAGAAATCGACCTCCTCAAAGAAGACATATTTTTTCAAGGTACAAAGATTTTTTCTATCATTATTGTTTTTTCTGCTCTAATTTTGGTCACAAAGCTATAAACTATCCTTTAATATTTAGATATGAACAGTCAAGATATTCAATGAATAACTATCTTCCACAACAAATATTGAGACAACCAAGAAACAAACAATCACAGACTATAAATCATGTGATGAATGGGAGAAGGACACATGTGAAACACAACAACAATTATGAGCATAACAATCATTATGATCTATTATTCAGTGAACCAGAATGTTACAACTATCATAATTATGGACATAAAGTTGTAGACTATCACTTAAGGAAATACAATCCAGACTTGAACCCCACTGCTGAAAATGTCAAGGTTTGGAAGAAGAAATAAGATGAAAAGTGTGGACTAGTATTATCAGCCCAAAAACAAAAGAATCCCTGGTATATTGATAGTAGATGTTCCAAACATATGACTGGAGACAAAAGTAAGTTTCTAACTTTAAGTGAAAACAAATTAGGGAATGTAACTTTTGGAAAGGATGCACCAAGAAAAATAAAAGGTAAAGGAATGGTAAGCCTGAGTAATGGCAAAGGAAAAGCTCAAGATGTGTTGTTTGTAGATGATCTGAAACATAATCTAGTAAGTGTCAGTCAAGTTTGTGACAAAGGATGTGAAGTTGTTTTTACTTCTAAAGACTGTAAAATAATGGCTTTGAGTTCAGGACAACTGATTGCAAAAGGGATAAGAACATAAAATAATATCTATGTGTTAAAAGAAGAAAAAGAAGAATGTCACTTAAGCAAATATGATGAAAGTTGGTTGTGGCATAGGAGACTTGGTCACCTAAATTTTGATCACATAATCAAAGTTAGAAACAATGGGGCAGTAAAAGATCTTCCAAATATATCAAATCCATATGACTCTATTTGTAAACCTTGTCAGATAGGAAAGATTACTCGCACTCAGTTCAAATCTAAAAACTTTCCTTCAACAGAAAAACCTCTCTAGTTAGTACATATGGATCTATGTGGACCATCAAGGAAAGAAGGTACAGGAAAAGAAAATTACTTTATGTTGATTATTGATGACTATTCTAGACTAACTTGGGTTGCCTTTTTGAAAGAAAAATATGAAGCATTTGAAAAATTCAAAGTGTTTAAGGCTTTGACTGAGAATCAAACACGAAAAATATTAAAGGTAGTAAGGTCTGATAGAGGAGGAGAGTTTAGTTCAGGGAACTTCAAAGAGTTTTGTGATAAAAATGGGATCAAAAGAGAGTACACAATTCCAAGGACTCCACAACAAAATGGAGTTGTTGAGAGGCAAAATAGGTCAGTACAACAAATGGCAAGATCAATGATGAATGAAAGGAACATACCTCAAACATATTGGGTGGAAGCAATTCATACAACTATTCATATCCTTAACAAAGCTCATCTCAGGCCACATAGTGACAAGACTCCTTATGAACTATGGTTTGGAATACCTGCTTCAATCAAGCATTTTAAAGTCTTCAGAAGTAAATGTTATATCAAGAACAATGATGAAAATATTGGCAAATATGATGACACGGATGATGAAGGTATATTTTTGGGTTATGCTACAAATAGTAAAGGGTACAGATGCTACAATAAGAGACTACATAAACTAGTTGATTGTATAGATATAAAAGTTGATGAAGAGATCCTAGTCAGAAATGTAAGCAGTGCTAAACCAAGAACAAAATATATAGTTGAAGATGAAAATGAACCGGTCCAAGGATCAGAAAAGGAAGAATCTAAATCAGATGAAGATACAAATATTCAGACTGACACAAATCAACAGAAAGAAGCAAAATCACCTCTCAAAATTATTAGAAAGAATCATCCTGAAAATCAGATAATTGGAGATATAAATAAAGGAGTTCAGACAAGATGGAAATTGATTAAAGACTCAGAACAATCTCAAGTTGTTTTTTTTTATCTATGACTGAACTTATAAATTAATTAATATATTAACAATGAAATGTAATAATTAATTGTTTACATTATTACATTCTTAATTAATATATTGCTAAAGTATTAACACATTAATAAATAAATAATACATTACTGAAGTATTAATACACTAACGAAATAATACATTAAAAATATAATAAATATACCAATACATAAAATACATTAACAAAGTATTAATACAATGCCAAAAGAATATAATAATAAAGTAGCAATACATAAAAGACATTAACAAAATATTAATACAATGATAAAATAATATATCAATAAAGTAGCAATTTACATTGAAGTTATAGGTTATTAAATTATTAAATTATTAATAAATAAATCCATTTCTAAAATAGTAATATATATATATATATATATATATAAATATTAAACTTTATGAATAAAAAGTGATTGTTTTTTATTAATAATTAATTCACAAACATTAATTACTAAATATTATTATATAAATTATCAGTACAAACTTTTTAAATATAATATAATTAATAATATCTATATAGTTAATTTTGAAATTCATAATTAATTAATAATATGTATAAAGTTAATAAATTATTAATTATTAAATATATGTAGTGTAGGTATAAAATGTTCATCACAATGCGACGGAAAATATTTGACAGAATGGGATGGTAGGAATGTTCTTGACAATGTGACGTTCAGAAATGTTCCTCACAATGGAACATTAGGAATGTTCATCACAATGCGATGTTGGGAAATGTTTGTCACAATGTGATGGTGGGAAATGTTCATCACATTGGGACAGTATGAATGTTCATCACAATGTGATGTTGGGAAAATTTCGTCACAATGCGACGTTGGGCAGTATTCTTCACAATGCGATTTTGGGAAATGTTAGTAACAATGGGATGGTAAGAATCTTCATCACAATGAAATTTTGGTAAATGTTTGTCACAATGCGACGTTGGGAAATTTTCATCACAATGGGATGGCAAGAAGTTTCCTCACAATGCCACATCGGAAGTGCTGTCAGAAATTGACGTCAAGAATGTTGTTTATGGGTGTGTGATGTTGGACAATGATTGTGATAGTGTGAAAAAGAAAAAAGTTAGTAACATAGTGGGGTTTCAACATGCTCATCACATTGTGATGGTTCTGGGAGGATGTTTGTCATAATATCACTTCGGGATGTATTTTTCATAGAGTGACGAAAGGAATGTTTGTCACAAAACAACGTTGGACAATGTTCAAGAGAATGTCACAAAGCAAAAAGTTAGTAACATGTTTAGGTTTTGGCATGCCTGATTGCAATGTTGGTGGAAGGAAGCTATGCTTAGGAACATTGGAGCATGACATCAAGGGTTATATAAATTTGAGTTTTTCATTATGAGTTATATAAATTTATGTTTTTTAGTGAGGGTCAAGTTGCATCACGAAGAAGTTTAAACTATGGGAAAGATAATTGTTATAAAACATTATCATACGTTACAAGCAAAAAAAAGAAGGAGGATGAGTTAAATAAAATTTCACATTACTTTGACAATTACATAAGCAACCTTAACGTTGAATTGAATCAAAATTTTATTGCATAAAGAGACAGTTCAATAATTAAACTTGAAGAATTTTAATATAAAATAATTTGATACAGTGGAAATTTAAAAGTAAATAATTGATTTTTAGTTACTTAATATTATTTGAGGGATTTGACATTTGAGGTTGATATTAAATAAATTAATAAAAATCCAAAAGATTATGTTTAACTTCCATAAATTAAAATCTCAATTGCAATATTTTATCATACTGTGGAAATTTAAATGTAATAAGATAAATAACTTTAATATTGAATTTTGTAATGAAGTTTTGTTTATCATATAAAAAATTTATGAATGATATGAGACACAACAACATATGGAAAGTACAAACATAGCAGGAAAGGGAAATAAGCTATAGTTTACATGTATAAAGGAATTCAAAAATTTACATTTGAAAAATATTGTGACAATTTAAAAGTAATAAAGTGACTAAGTTGAATGGAATGACATATATAACATTTGAAGAGTAATAAAGGAATTCCATATATAATATTTGAAGAGTTATAAGGAAAATGTTTAAAATAGACTTCCTTAAGATATGGCATAATAAAAAATAATAGTAATGTGGTTCTCTTTAATTTAATGTAATGTAATATACTATAAGTGACAAGTAAAAAGCAAAAAGTTTATGTTAAGAAATAACTAAAGTGTGAAAATTAGCAACAATAATATTTTGATGAATAATATAAAAAAAACCCAATGCATAGAATATAGAAGGAAATGGATAAAATCTATAATTTAAATATAGAAGGAAATGGATAAAATCTAAAGATTTCATAGCATAGAATATAGAAGGAAATGGATAAAATCTACAGTTTTAAATACTTTGCATAAAACAATATTTATTCCAAAACAATAATATTCAAGACATAGGAAAATTAACTATCTTTACATTGAGTTTGAATATAATATAAAAACTAATAGTATTAGATATTTGAATAAAATAAATTACTTGTTTAAATAAACAAATGTAAATGGAGCATTGGAGTCTTTTTCATTTTATTAAGGTTGATTTGAGTAAAACACTAAATGAAACTAAATCATATACTTTGAATTATTCGATGGTTATTATACTTAAACATTTGTTTTTGAAAAATCTATAATTTAACGTTATTTGTCTATTTTTTAAAATTATTAATCATTATGACAAAAATGAAATTATTTAAATATATACATAGATTATGTGAAGAGAAACATATAAAAATTCAATTCATATATTACTTACTATGAATGATGATGGTAGACATATAAATAATAGATTAATAGCCATATCATATTTAACAAAAAAGAACAATCACTTAAATGTCATTCTATAATATATCATAGAAACATTATGGAAATCAACAACAATCAATTTTTCTTTCTCTTAAACTTTAATAAATGAATTGATGTAATAACCTTTAAAATACTTTAATACAAATCATTAATGTATTTCATTAATATGTTAAAAATAGATATTATGTTTATGTAATAATTCATTAATGCATTAATTATTCATTAATATGTTTGTATAATGTATAAATTAATTTAATAATGTAATTTTAATATATAATTAATGTATTAATAAAATACATTAATATAAAACAATGATATATTTCATTAATACATTGTTATTATTATATATTACATATATATGATAATTAATTAATACACTAATTATACATTAACTATACATTATTATATGAATTTATACATTAATATATTTGTACAATATATAAATTAATATAATAATGTATAGTTAATGTCTAATTAGTGTATTAATTAAATATCACAAAAATGTAATATATAATAATAATAATAATAAAATATAAATTAAAGTAATTAATTTAAATATCACAAAAATGTAATATATAATAATAATAATAATAAAATATAAATTAAAGTAATTAATTTACATTATGACATAATTCAATTTATTGATTGATCGATACATTAATAAGGTAATGTATTAATTAATTAATACATTAATACATTATTAAATAATACATTGATAGAATATTAATTTAACCTTATAAAATAATAAAATAAATACATGAATATTACATAAAAAAAAATTAATATATTAAACCCATTAAATACATTAATAAATAAATTAATAAAGTATGAATACATAAATAAAATTATATATTAATAATACATTATTAAAGTAGTAATACATTTAACTTGATGTATTTAGTAATACATTATTACATTATTCTAATGTATATATTAAAATACTAATACATTAATATATAATGTAACATATTAAACTATTAATACATCAATAACCTATTAATACATTAATAAATAAATTACTGAAGTAAATAAATACACTAATAATGTAATATATTAATAATACATTAATAAAGTAGTAATATATTGAACATAATGTATTAGTAATATACACTCTGAGTGAGCCTAATGGTTAAGAACATGTGTTTCCTCCTAAGAGGTCACAAGTTCAAATCCATTACATTAATATATCAATGTACCATTACATTATTAATGTTATATTACATTTTCTTATTTATACATGAATGAGACAATATATACTTTAATGTATTAATACATTATTAATAGTTTAATATAAGAATAAGAATAAGAATAATAAGAATAATCTATTTTTAAGGTCATTGCCAATCCACACCAAATTGGTGTACGAGACCCCCTTATTTGTGGGATAAGAGACCCCCCTCCACCCAACGATTTGACTGGTAAAGTCTACAGAGGTATACATACCCTACCCCCTCTCAATTTGAACTTGTGACCTCTTAAGAGGAAACACATGTTCTTAACCACTCAAGCTATATAACATTATAAATTAATGTATTAGTACTTTTATATATGCATTAGACTAATACATTAGACTACTAATACATTAATGTATTAGTATTTTTATATATACATTAGAATAATGTAAAATTACTAATACATTCATTTGTAATGTTACATATTAGACTATTAATACATTAAAGTATATATTGTTTCATTGATTGATAGATTAAAATTGTAATGTAACATTATTCATACATGAATAATGTAATGATACATTGATATATTAATGTAATGTATAAATTAAAGTTTAATTTTATTACTGTAAAAAGTAACTTATAAATTAATTAATATATTGACAATGAAATGTAATAATTAACTTTGTACACTATTACATTATTAATTAATACATTGCTAAAGTATTAATACACTAACAAAATAAATATTAAAAATATAATAAATATATCAATACATAAAAGAAATTAACAAAGTATTAATACAATGATACAAAAATATATTAATAAAGTAGCAATACATTGAAGTTATATGTTATTAAATTATTAAAATATTAATAAATAAATCCATTTCTAAAATAGTAATATATAGAGATTAAACTTTATGAATAAAAACTTTTTGTTGTTGATTAATAATTAATTTACAAGCATTAATTATTAAATATTATTATATAAATTATCATTAAAAACTTTGTAAATATAATATAATTAATAATATCTATATAGTTAATTTTGAAATTCATAATTAATTAATAATATGTATAAATAAATAAATTATTAATTATTAAATATATGTAATGTAGGTATAAAATGTTCATGACAATGCGACGTTGAAAAATATTTGACACAATGGAATAGTAGGAATGTTCATGACAATGTGATAAAAAATGTTCCTCACAATGGTACCTTATGAATGTTCATCACAATTCAACATTGGGAAATGTTCATCACAATGCGACGTTGAGAAATATTCATCACATTGGGATGGTACGAACGTTCATCAAAATGAGATGTTAAGAAATGTTCGTCACGATGAGACATTGGGAAATGTTCAACACAATGCGACGTTAAGATGATGTGCGACAAAATAATAAAGTGGTGCATTGTTAGCACTCATTTCAAGTGTCGCATTGTTAGCAAATGTTCGTCACAATTCGACGTTGGGAAATGTTGGTCACAATGTGACAGTGGGAAATGTTCGTCGCATTGGGACGGTATGAGTTTTCATCACAATGTGATTTTAGGAAAATTTCGTCACAATGCAACATTGGGAAGTATTCTTCACAATGCGATGTTGGAAAATGTTAGTCACAATGGGACGGTAGGAATGTTCATCACAATGAAATGTTGGGAAATGTTTGTCACAATGCCACGTTGGGAAATGTTCGTCGCAATGGGATGGCAATAATTTTCCTCACAATCCCACATCGGAAATGCTATCATAAATTGACATCATGAATGTTGTTTATGGGTGTGTGACGTTGGACAATGATCGTGACAATGTGACAAAGAAAAAAGTTAGTATCATAGTGGTGTTTCAACATGCTCATCACATTGTGATGGTTGTGGGAGGATGTTTGTCACAATATCACTTAGGGATCTATTTTTCATAGAGTGATGAAAGGAATGTTTGTCACAAAAAAACATTGGACATTGTTCAAGAGAATGTCACAAAGAAAAAAGTTAGTAACATGTTTAGGTTTTGGCATGTTTGATTGCAATGTTGGTGAAAGGATGCTAGGCTTAGGAACATTGGAACATGACATCAAGGGTTATATAAATTTGAGTTTTTCATTATGAGTTATATAAATCTATGTTTTTTAGTGAGAGTTAAGTTGCATCATGAAGAAGTTTAAACTATGGGAAAGATAAATGTTATAAAACATTGTCATATGTTATGAGAAAAAAAAAGGAGGATGAGTTAAAGAAAATTTCACGTTACTTTGACAACTACATAAGCAACCTTAACGTTGAATTGAATGAAAATGTTATTGCATAAAGAGAGAGTTCAATAATTAAACTTGAAGAAGTTTACTATAAAACAATGTGATAGACTGGAAATTTAAAAGTAAATAATTGATTTTGATATTTGACATTTCAGCTTGACATTAAATAAATTAACAAAAATCCAAAATATTGTGTTTAAATTTCATAAAATAAAAGCTCAAGTGTAATATTTTATCATATTGTGACAATTTAAGTGTAATAAGAGAAATCAATTTAATATTGAATTTTGTAATGAAGCTTTATTTATCATATAAAAAATTTATGAATAATATGAGACATAACAACATATGGAAGGTACAAACATAGGAGGAAAGGGAAATAATCTACAATTTACATGTATAAAGGAATTTCAAAAATATTGTGACTATTTAAAAGTAATAAAACAACTAAGTTGAATGGAATGACATATATAACATTTGAAGAATAATAAAGGAAATGTTTAAGATATACTTATTTAAGATATTATGATGCAGGAGCATCGCCCACCTAGCAAAGCAAGCCAGCACGGGGAGCAAGGAGAGACCAGTTGGACAGCGCCAGCATTCAAATTTTGAAATATTGAAATATGGCTGCGCCAAACATTAAACGTTGATGGGATGAGGCGCATTTGTACATGTAACGGACCTTGAGCAGATAAGCTCTCGTCCTTAGGTAGCTGAGGCATTTACTTAAATTTAATGCAAGTAGATAAATAGATTAAGACTAGATTAGTTGGCTTGAGAGGGAAAACGGAATATAGGCACCCTCCTTTGTATTATTATTCAGCATTTGCAAGAAGCAGAGCAGAGCAGAGAGCTTGTGAAGAGACTCCATGTACAAACATTGAATTAATAGGAAAGAACTTTGATTCAGTTTCATGGATGTGTTTTATCTCTGTGTCTTGTTGCTATTATGCTTGTGCATGTTTGCTTCTTTGTATGCTTATCTTTTGTATGCTGCATATGTGATTGCATATCAGGTTCGAAACCTGAGAGAATGAGTTTCAATTGTTTCTCTGCTTGAGCCAGGAGATTCCTGCATAGAGTGCAGTTGAATTCCTCCGCATAGAGTGCGTCGAGGAGGCTAAGTAGTTGAACCTTTGTTCTCGTTTGCCCAGAGTAATTGGGATTGTTCAAGCCGTCCAGGTGAGTGCAGGTTGGATGGGAGTCTCAGTAGCAAGTCTGAGAAGGAAAAGGTCGAGACTGTTGCGAGCGTGAGTGCGCAGGATCCGAAAGACTTCTTCACTGTTGGAAGTGGTTGAAGGCCGAACATCGGGAGCGCGTTCGAGAAGTCTCTGGAGGAGCCAGAGAGGGACAAAGTTCAGGAGGGATAGTTCCTTACGAGCGTCTCAGGAACAGGCCTGGAAGAATACCTTTGTGTCGCTGTGGGAACAGACTCCAGGGGAGTTCATACCGGACAAAGGTAGTGAAGCGGAGGGACTCTTCAAGAGGAAGAGAATCGATGACTTAGAGTTGTCAAAGAGAAACCTGGAATCCCGAGGACCGTCCAATCGAGGAAGAGTTGCGTGGGAAATAACTCGTGAGCACAGGTGTGGAGAACTAAAGTCTAGCGGACTTCGGGGTTCAGCGTTCCGGGATTAACGAAGTAAGAGCCCTACACCTTGTGAAATCGCGACCGGTGATTTCCCGAATCAACCAGAGCCATCAATCAGAACAGGGACACGTGGCGTGAGACCCCTGAGGATCGGGGTTCGGCGTTCAGCGTTTCTCGTAGGAAAGAGTTCAAACTCTTTGAAATCGCGACCAACGATTTCTCGAATCGACCTGAGCCGTTGATTGGAGAGGGGGACACGTGGAGCAGGATCCCGAAGGGTTGGGATTCAGATTTTTGCAAAGTCTGTGACCTTGTGCATCAGGAGGCGCGAATTCCCGAATCGCGACATCCCGATAGCCGTGTAGAGGACAGGTGTCAGGGCATTAGACCTCAACACGGGATGTTGACAGGTGGCATCGGAGAATCGGGGTTCAGGGTTTTGTAATGCAATGAATTTGTGATCAGTGAAATCGTGACCCCGTGATCCCCGATCGCACGAGCGAAGGAGGTGACGTAGTTGAGTGGGGCCTCTAGAGCGAGTGGAGGACAGGTGGAAGCTATCGGAGTTCGGGGTTTGGGACTTTGTGGTGTCAAGAGTTCATGACATCGCATACTCCGATTTCCCGATAGGGAAATTCCCGAATAGAAGCTGTTGACCGTTGACCATCGGGGATCGGGGTTTTGTTTTGTATGAGAATTGTGTTCGCATGAACCGCGAACTACCGAGTCGCGATATCCTGATTTCCGAAGGGGTAGATAGCTGAAGGAGCCTACTGTGGGTAGTGGACTCCCGAGGGAGTTGAAGAGTGTTAACTCTTCGGGCCTGTGAGGAACAAAAGGTTCTGGTGGAAGCAGCTTGCTCGGTGAGGGGCAGGTTGCGTCACAGTGGTATCAGAGCAGGAATACTTTTTCTTCTGAAGCAGAGATAGAAGAGATATAATGCCGCCCAGGAGAGAAATTCAGTCTCCTGATCGTGAGGACATGGATGTTCGAAGAAGGGGTAGGCCAGCAGGAAATCCAGCAGGGAATCCAGAGATGGAGCGTCAGATACGAGATCTCAGGGAAAGACTCGAAGATATGGAGGCCACCCAGAGGCATGGAGCTGGTACAGCAGAGTTCAATGATCCTGAGGTTGAAGAGGAAGCTGGACATGACCAAGAAGAGGTCACCGCAGAAGATGCCTCGACAGAAAGGTTGATAAAATCCATTTCGAGGATGAGCTCGAAGACGAAGATGGATATTCCCGTCTATGAGGGAAATCTAAATGTAGAGGAGCTGTTGGATTGGATCCAAGCACTCGATACCTACTTCGACTATGAAGACATCGAAGAGGATAAGAAAGTAAGGCATGCCGTCATGAAGTTGAAGGGACATGCAGCCTTATGGTGGGACGATCTGCAAGCAGACAGACGTTCCAAAGGAAAACAAAAGATCAAGAGCTGGGATCGGATGATCGCCAAGATGAAGGCGAAGTTTATTCCGAGGGACTACCAGATCACTTTGTTCAGGCGGATGCAGAATCTGAGGCAGAAGTTGATGACGGTGAAGGAGTACACCGAGGAGTTCTACAGGCTCAATATTCGAGCTGGTCATCGG
>ML956077.1:75233-93223 GCA_009831015.1 Picea engelmannii | reverse complement strand
GTGATTGCATATCAGGTTCGAAACCTGAGAGAATGAGTTTCAATTGTTTCTCTGCTTGAGCCAGGAGATTCCTGCATAGAGTGCAGTTGAATTCCTCCGCATAGAGTGCGTCGAGGAGGCTAAGTAGTTGAACCTTTGTTCTCATTTTCCCAGAGTAATTGGGATTTTTCAAGCCGTGCAGGTGAGTGCAGGTTGGATGGGAGTCTCAGTAGCAAGTTTGAGAAGGAAAAGGTCGAGACTGTTGCGAGCGTGAGTGCGCAGGATCCGAAAGACTTCTTCACTGTTGGAAGTGGTTGAAGGCCGAACACCGGGAGCGCGTTCGAGAAGTCTCTGGAGGATCCAGAGAGGGACAAAGTTCAGGAGGGATAGTTCCTTACGAGCGTCTCAGGAACAGGCCTGGAAGAATACCTTTGTGTTGCTGTGGGAACAGACTCCAGGGGAGTTCATACCGGACAAAGGTAGTGAAGCGGAGGGACTCTTCAAGAGGAAGAGAATCGATGACTTAGAGTTTTCAAAGAGAAACCTGGAATCCCGAGGACCGTCCAATCGAGGAAGAGTTGCGTGGGAGACAACCCGTGAGCACAGGTGTGGAGAACTAAAGTCTAGCGGACTTCAGGGTTCAGCGTTCCGGGATTAACGAAGTAAGAGCCCTACACCTTGTGAAATCGTGACCGGTGATTTCCCGAATCAACCAGAGCCGTCAATCAGAACAGGGACACGTGGCGTGAGATCCCTGAGGATTGGGGTTCGGCGTTCGGCGTTTCTCGTAGGAAAGAGTTCAAACTCTTTGAAATCGCGACTGGCGATTTCCCGAATCGACCTGAGCCGTTGATCGGAGAGGGGGACACGTGGAGCAGGATCCCAAAGGGTCGGGATTCGGAGTTTTGCAAAGTCTGTGACCTTGTGCATCAGGAGGCGCGAATTCCCGAATCGCGACATCCCGATAGTCGTGTAGAGGACAGGTGTCAGGGCATTAGGCCTCACCACGGGATGTTGACAGGTGGCATCGGAGAATCGGGGTTTTGTTATGCAAGGAATTTTTGATCAGTGAAATCGCGACCCCGCGATCCTCGATCGCACGAGCGAAGGAGGTGACGTAGTTGAGTGGGGCCTCCAAAGCGAGTGGAGGACAGGTGGAAGCTATCGGAGTTCAGGGTTTGGGACTTTGTGGTGTCAAGAGTTCATGACATCGCATACTCCGGTTTCCCGACAGGGAAATTCCCGAATAGAAGTTGTTGACCGTTGACCATCGGGGATCGGGGTTTTGTTTTGTATGAGAATTGTGTTCGCGTGAACCGCGAACTACCGAGTCGCGATATCCTGATTTTCGAAGGGGTAGATAGCTGAAGGAGCCTACTGTGGGTAGTGGACTCCCGAGGGAGTTGAAGAGTGTTAACTCTTCGAGCCCGTGAGGAACAGAAGGTCCTGGTGGAAGCAGCTTTCTCAGTGAGGGGCAGGTTGCGTCATATTACATAATAAAAAATAATAGTAATATGGTTCTCTTTAATGTAATGTAATGTAATATATTGAAAGTGAAAAGTAAAAAGCAAAAAGCAAAAAGTTTATGTTAAGAAATAACTAAAGTATGAAAATTAGAAACAATAATATTTTAATGAACAATATAAAAAAACTCAATGCAAAGAATATAGAAGGAAATGAATAAAATCTATAATTTTAAATATAGAAGGAAATGGATAAAATATATAGTTTTAAATACTTTGCATAAAAAAATATTTATTCCAAAACAATAATATTCAAGAATTCAAGATAGAGGAAAAATAACTATCTCTACATTTAGTTTGAATATAATATAAAAACTAATAGCATTAGATATTTGAATAAAGTAAATTACTTGTTTAAATAAACAAATGTAAATGAAGTATTGGAGTCTTTTTCATTTTATCAAGGTTGATTTGAGTGAAACACTAAATGAAACTAAATCATGTACTTTGAATTATTCAATGGTTATTATACTTGAAACATTTTTTTTTTGAAAGATCTATAATTTAATCTTGTTTGTCTATTTTTTTTAAATTATTAATCATTATGACGAAAAGAAAGTTATTTGAATATTTACATAAATTATGTGAAGAGACACATGTAAAGATTCAATTCATATATTACTTGAATGATAATGGTAGACATATAAATAATAGATTAATAATCATGTCCTACTTAACAAAAAGGAACAATCACTTTTAAATGTCAATCTATAATATATCATAGAAACATTATGGAAATTAACAACAATCAATTGTTTCTTTCTCTTAGACTTTAATAAATGAATTGATGTACTAACCTTTAGTTTTACTCTTTAAAAACACAACTTAAAAAAATATATTCTTTTTATTTTCAACCATTTCATCCATACTTAATATATATGTTAGAAACAATGAAAATCTATATATTTAAAAAAAATGCATATATATATAAAGAACATAAATAACATATTAAATAAAAGCATCATTTAAAAAAATTGATATATTTAAACATAAGTCAACATATATAAAAGAATATATGTGTATATATGTAAGTAACGCATCATAAAACACATGCATGGTATATTTAAATGGGTAATAAAAAATTCATATTGAAAATGCATCATAAATTTAAACCCATGATACATTTAAAGTAAACATATAGCATTTAAAAAACTGAATAAATTAAATTTGTAAATGAATTAAAGTAATTCATTTAAAGTAAAGTTTAGTGGAAAAAACAATTTTGAGCTTTGGAAGCTAAAGATGTGAGATTTACTAGTGCAACAAGGGTTGCAAATACATGAGTAGGCTTATGAAGCAAGTTGGAAATTTTGTATATAATGAAGTCCTTGATGAGAAAAATCTTCTTGAAGAAACAATTATACAGTTTGTGAATGAAAGAAGGTACGAGAGTTTTTTACGATTTAAATATCTTTAATACCCTTATAGTTCAATTGACTAGTGTGGACATTACATTTGAAGATGAAGATAAGACTATTACACTATTGTTCTCATTGCTTGAGTTTTGGGATAATCTAGTCACCTCTATTAGCTTTAGCTCAAGAGATGTTATAGATTATGATTCTATTGTGGGAGCTTTGTTGGTTGAGGAGATGAGAATAAAATATAGTCAAGAAAACTCAACTTCAGAGGCGATGTTGGTGAGAGGTCGACCCAAAGAAAAAAAAAATCAGATAAATTCTTCATGATGTAAGTCAAGAGGCAGAAATGGTAGAGAAAAATGTTGGTACTGTGGCAAAATAGGGAAAATAATCTGAGGAGAACTCTACGAAAAAAAAAATGGCTTTGAAAAATTCAGGTATGAGTGATGAAGTTTTATCCGTTTCTAGTAGTTTACAATATCAAGAAGAATGGTGGTTAGATTCTGGTGCTTCCCATGACATGTGTTCACATAGAAACTGGTTCATTTCTTACTAATTTGTTGATGCAAGTATAATGTTTATGAGAAATTGTATTTGTTGTGAAGTTGTTGGGGTTGGAAGTATTATAATCAAGATGTTCGATGGTATTGTTAGAGAAATAACATATATTAGATATGTACATGAGCTTAAGTTAAATTTGATTTCATTATGGGTTTTGAATTCTGGTGGGTATAAGTATACATGTCACGGTGGAGCACTCAAAATGTGGAAAGGAAGTTTAGTAGTGATGAAGGAAACAAAATTTGATAACCTTTATAAGCTGAAAGGAAGTACTGAAGTGACATCTTAAGTGATTGATGTATCTTATTGTTTATGGAAGAAGGAACATGGTCATATGAGAAATAAATAATTGCAGGTAGTGGTAAGTTGTAAATCACTTCCAAACTTAAAATCTTTGTTTCTAATTTCCTTCTTGTTTTATATCTTTGCAAGTTATGATGGTGTAAAGCGATGTAATGTGTGGGATCCTATTTCCAACAAGATCATGATTAACAAAAATATAGTATGTATGGAACAACCAGAAGGGTTAGTTCAATATCACAATGAAATATTTGTTTGCATGCTAGAGGATTCATTGTATGGCCTAATGGTACCCAAGCAACTATACAAGAGGTTTGAATCCTTCATAGAGAGCCAAATTTTTTCAATGGGTAAGCATGACTATTTTGTTAATAGTACATTCATTACCCTGATCTTATTTGATGATATTCTCTTTGCAAGATGAAGCGTGGTTGAGATAATTAAGATAAAGGCTCAGTTGTACTCGATATTTTAGATGAATGATCAAGGAGGAGAAAAACATTTTTTTAACACATAAGTACATATAGAAAATATACATGGTAAGTTGTGGTTGAAGTTCATTATGACCATCGTGAAAACTATTAATATCTGATAAATTTTCTTCAAGTTTAGGTGTTGTTTATATAGAATAAAAATTTATGTCTTGTATACCATGTTCCATTAGAGTAGGAGTTTTGTCAGATGTGATGAAATGGTTAAGAACATATATTTCACATTCAGTTGATGTTGTAAGACACATGGAAAATTCAAGTGAAGTAGTGAAATGGATGCTTCAGAGTTTTAGAGGCACAAGTGTCACCTATAATGGTTATAGTGAGTTAATCTATGATAATTGTAATTTATTTTTTGCAGGTATTTTCAATAGAAGGATATATACCTTAACAAATGTCTCAAAGAATTGTCATGGAAGACATGTTGGAGGTGGAGTGATCCCTGATAAAATATATATTCTAGCAAATCTTACAGATGTGTTCATGAAACCAGTGTTATTAGAGAAGTTGCATTGGTGTTTGAATTCTCTTGGCTTGCAACATAGGTGGTGAACAAAATTGGAAAATTATGTTTAGGTAAATTGTTTTCAAGGTGAAAATTATTGAGATATTCCAACCAATTTGTAACGACCCCTCTTCATTACGACTACAAGCAAACAACAATGCAATTTTTTTTTTCTTTTGTGTGTGTGTTTGGAAGAAAGGCGATGACAACGACAGTTAACCACACCACTGATGAAAAATGCAAGCATGCATTCCAGGGAAACGGGAAACTATGATTCCACTCACTAACACAAGGGAAATTGGGTTAATCAAGTATAGAACAACAAGGAGGATCAACTACTCGCTTGACACAACACGACCACACCTACAAGCTAAGGGACAACATCCCCATCCTTACGCAATATCCAAACAACAAGGAATAGAAACTCTAGGCGCATGAACCCAATGCCTAAAGGCATTCAACCCATGTGCCATAAATAAACTGGCAATGCTTGACAACACTCACACAGAATGCACTGACTCCGGCCAAGTTCTCACTCATCGCTATCCCATAAGGTGTTCCATTATCCTGTCATCAGGAATCATGTCGTTTCCAGGTGATAGACGCTTCAATAAACTTGGTGCAACATACGCTTCCTGGACGAAGGAATCTAGGAAAAATGATATCCTAGGAACTGAATACCAATAAGAAAAACCACACCCATACCCCAACAATAGGTCGACGAAATGACAAAGGAAGAAGACAAGGCATGACGCAAGCCAATACACGACATTGTCCCTGACCCAGCCAACCTCCCAGTCTAAACCAGTCAATGAATACAATCTATTTTAACATGGGTTCCATTCTAAATGCGGCACACAAAACTTACAATTACTCAATAATGCACCCACTAATTTAATGTTAATACAATCAATATTGCAAGTCTAAGTAGGAAATATTTAAACTATAATTATAAATACTATCTAACCTCCATTATAATCAATTTAGTAGGTCTAAAGTTGGCAATCTAGTCTTTACTCACCAACCTAATTTTAATCATTAATACAACCTAATTGGGCAATTCTACATTAATCCAAAAACTCCATCCAAGTATCCATTAACTTGAATAACAATAGGGTAAAATCATGAATCTGGGTAACACTTTCATGGCAATCGGGTCTCCAAAATTTCTAGCGCAATTTTTCGGCTGAACAAATGTTTCTTTCGGTCAAAAAATTTCACGTTAAATTTAACGGTGCCCTCGAAATTCATGTACAAGGTTTTTTGGATGAATTATTTTCCCGTGGTAAGCATATTTCGGCCGAAACGTTTATTTTTAACGGATTCCGTTAAAAACTAGGTTTCGGACGAAAGAATATTTCGGCCGAAAACTTGAAAATGAGACTGTTTGTAGGAAACTGCAAATTCTCTCCATCTTACTTCATCTTTGGAGGTAGAGGACTCCTACAAATACTCAGAATTTAGTTTGAGAATTGATACCAACATTTTTAAAATTGAATCTTCTTTCATTGGGTATAATTTGTTTTCATTTTCATTNTTTTTATCTAATTTTATTTAATTTTATAAAAAAATCACTGCATAATATTTTTAGGTGAGATTATGATTCGGTGAAATGAAAAATCCATATCTCTAAAAATACACAACGGAAAATTATGGAAAATTTATATTCATAATTGTTAAATTGTTCTCTTCAAAAGGGCATTTTTAGATTTTACTTTTAAGTAAAAATTAAGATAGATACAAGGTGTATAAAAACCCGTGTTTAAAATCTGCAATGTTTTCATCTTGGTCAACTTAAACAAATTCTAGAAATTATAATATTCATCAGTTAGATTCAAAATTATAGTCATAATAAAATAGAGTCTTTGTAGATTGTTGCAGTATATTTCATTTCTTAAAAACATAAGTTTAAAAATAGATACATTGTTGTGGAAAACAATAACTCATTATCATTCTTTTCATGTTTAAGGAACATATTGTTAAACAATTGTCAAATTGACATATCAAATCTTGATAAAAAAAAATTGAAAAATAATCATTAGAAATATAACAAAATTATTCAAAAGTTTTGTTTTTACTGTAAAGTGAAATTCTAAATAAAAAAAAATACTGTTGTATGCCGGAAGTTGAAGAACTTGTGAAAATACAGGTTTTTTTGTCATAAAACAAGCAAAAGTGTTACCCATCTTCATGATTTTACCCAATGTTAACAAGCTTAATGTAGGATGCTACACTTATAACATCTATGAACAATTTAATATCAACATGTAGTCTAGCTATACTGACCGAACCAATAATACTAGCTATCTATTATCATTGAGAAGGAAACTGCTAATTACTAATATCGATGTCGCAATATAAGAAGGCAATTAACATAGAAGTTACCTAACAATTAAATTTGCAATGACAAGGCCATTTACATGACTATTATTATAACAAGTAATAAAGAAATAACAAGGCGATTAACATGTTGATTAACATAACAATTAATATAACAGTAAAAAGGCAATTACATGACTATTAACATAAAAATTAATAGCTCAATAACAAGGTAATTTCATACTGTTTAACCATTTAACTCGCGAAAGAAATTAATCAAGAAGAAGGAATCTATTGGTGACTAATTCACGGTAGAAAATAACATGGAAATTAAGAAGGCAATAATATATCTTTTAACATTGCAATTAATATGGTAATTAATAGTAAAATGCAGGCAACATTTAAGGAAAAATGGTGTCCAATATAGAAACCATAGTCAACCATTTAAAGAGGCAAAACGTGGTCACACTAGTAGTAAAACGCAGGCCCAGTTAATGGTGAATCATTGTGCCATACCTTAGAAAGCACAGGCTACCAATTAATGACAAATCATGGGTATTTAACAAGAACTCAGTCCATCGTTTGAAAGAAAAAATGTGGGCATTTAAAACGACAATCTCAGTCTCATTTGGAAGAAAAAAGTGAGCATTTAAAGCAACAAACTCAGTCTCATTTGCAAGCAAAAACATGGGCATTTTAAATGACAACCTCTATCTCATTTGAAAGAAAAAACGTGGGCATTTTAAACAACAAACTTAGTCTCATTTGAAAGAAAAAACATGGGCATTTTAAATGGGAAACTCAGTCTCATTTGAAAGAAAAAATGTGGGATTTTAAATGGGAACCTCAGTCTCATTTGAAAGAAAAAATGTGGGCATTTTAAACAACAAACTCAGACTCATTTGAAAGCAAAAACGTGGTCATTTTAAATAGCAAACTCAGATTCATTTGAAAGCAAAAATGTGGGCATTTTAAGCGGCAAACTCAGTCTCATTTGAAAGCAAAAATGTGGGCATTTTAAATAGAAAACAAAGACTCATTTGAAAGTAAAAATGTGGGCATTTTAAACGAAAAAACTTTGTCTCATTTGAAAGAAAAAACGTGGGCATTTAAAATAGTACAATCAGTCTCATCTGAAAGAAAAAATATGGGAAATTAAAACAACAATATTGGTCTCATTTGAAGACAAAACGTGGGCATTTAAAACAACAAACTCAGACTCATTTGAAACAAAAAATGTGGGCATTTAAAAAAGTAAACTCAGTCTCATTTGAAAACAAAAACGTGGGAATTTAAAATGAAAATCTTTGGCAACATTTAAAAGAAAAAATGTTTTTCCACTTAAAGGATACCAATACCAAATGAAAACATGAATCAATTCGTTTTTCCCTTGCCTTAATACCAATACAAAATGCAGACATGAATCAATTCGTTTTTCCATTGCCAAAATACAAATACAAAATGTAGACATGAATCAATTTGTTTTTCCATTTCCATAATACAAATACAAATGCAAACATGAATCAATTCGTTTTTCCATTGCCAGAATACCAATACAAATTGTAGACAACAGTAAGAGAACCGAAAGGATCCAATCATCCAAGGACAACAACGGAGGTACATGACTGATAGTTTTGTCCTTTGCTCATCATCCTCACACAGAAAGGCAGGGAATTGAGATCCATAGGTCTATTAACGTTGAAGCGACGACCGTAGATCAGGGTCCTAGCCGACTGCCCAGGTGAGGACTGATGACCTAGGGGCGAAGGGAAAACATACACAATGGTGACAATCAATACACCACAGGGTGGTCAAGACATGCGGGGGAATGAAGGCCATGGGAGTCAATCAATCATTGAGCTAGGCTATAAAAATTTCATTCAAAAATCTAGACAATCAATATACTTACCCAATTAAACAATCAGATACGAAGCATAAATCCTACAACAATCTACCATACAAAATGAAGAAAGCATACCATCTCCTGATCACCCTCTCTGAGTTGAAGTCTCATGTGCTCCGTGCAACTCCCTCTTACCAAACGATGAGACTTTACTAGTACCTCCCAGCCAATGCTAGGGGTACTCTTCTTCCCCCTTAGCCCCCCGAGCCGTAAAGGGGCCACACACACTATCCAAAGATTCAACTAGCTCCCAGTTCACCTCGCAAGGCTGAGCTACCACTCCTCACCGAGCTGGGTATCCCAATTCCCACAAGCTAAGTTAGTCAAGTAGAGATTTCTACAACGTAAAGTTACGAAAACATAAGAGATCCTTCATCCTTCTCCTCCCTTCATTATATAGAGTTTCGAATGCCCTTACTTTCCTAAAATCTCATTTAATTAAGTTTTTAAAAATTAAATCCTAAAAATTCCTCCCCGTAGAAGTGTCACCCATCCCCCTTCATTCCTCCAATAATTAATTTCTTTAATTAATTAAATTCTCTTATTTCCCTCACCCACCTAGAGTCACTCCTATAATTTCTCCTAGGTGTCCCCAAATTCTCTTATAGGTTTTAATGACTTTCCCCATTATCAATTTTCTAGTTTAGTTTTAAATTAGAAAGTTCTTAATGGTAGATACCTTACTAAGTTTGAATTTCTGCATTTTCCCTTAGGTTTCCCTTTTCTTCTTATGTTTCCCTCTTTTCCTAGTTTCCTAAATATTTTATATTTCCCTCTTTCCCCTTTTCATTTAGGACTCAAATTGGCAAGTGTAGAAATTAACCCCCTTTTTCCTTTTTCTCTTTTTATTTAATAATTTTAAATTATCATAAATAATAAAACAATTATTTCCCTTTTTTTTTAATTTTACCCTAACAGATTTTTATGAATCATTTAAATTGCTTACCCCCTTATTATTACAAGATTTAATGAAGAGTATAATTATTATTCATGTTTTTTTTTGTTTTTAATTTTTTTTTAAAATAGATTTTTTTTTTTTAAATAGATAGATAAAATTTTATCACTATCATAATTTAGACTTAGACCTTAAAATTTTGTAGTGGGTGACATTTTATTAGGGAATTTGTTTTTAAAAATTCTTAACATGTTATTTGTCCTAAGTCCATCTAGGTTCATTCATTTATCATCAACAACGCGACGTACCCTTCAGGACGCACTAGGTGCTCCAAGGGTGCAACTTGCCTTAATTTGTTTCCCTTGCACGACGTTTCCTTCAGGATGCACTACATGCTCCAAGGGTGGCACTCGCCTCTTTCCATTTTCTTGCGCGATGTTTCCTTCATGACATACTACGTGCTCCAAGGGTGTCACTTTCCTCTTGACTGACTTGGTAGACATAAAAAACCCCTGGAGTCAATACTCCACCATGTGAACTTGTGGGAGACTAAGGGCCTCTAAGGAATAAGTCCCCCGCCTTATTGTGTGCCCCTTAGAATAATTGTGAGTGACTATCGTAGTCCGCCCTCACGTCATAGTGGGTCCTCTCGAACTAGGTAAACATTAACCTACAGTTCGAGCCACGACGGGAGTGAGAATAGGTTGTGGCAGGGCTGCTGTCCAGACCTCTCCCTTGGTAGTCGTGCATGACCCCTTTACTCCACATGTGAGTCTGGTCGACAGGATATTGTCATCGGGCATCATCAACGAATCATGTCAAAATATATCCATATCATATCATCTAATTAGATGCATTAATATCACAGTAAAACAATCAAGCCCTAACGGTACACTCCCCGACTCGATCCGGAGTCCAAGGGGTTCCATCGATGCCTCTGCATCCTCAAGGTCCAAAATCTTGCACACTCAGTAAAACCGAGTCAATAACAACTATCTATGTCAATGTAGTAAAACAACATTTCATCAACCCATAATGCCTCATAATCAAAATCAAATGTTTTAATAGCATAAATAATCTGGATCACTTGCGAGCAAGTGCCCTCAAAGAATAAGTTTGCTCAGTGCGCAAGAGAGGGATGTTACATACAACCCTGTCTTGGTCTAAACTTCATCCCGAAGTTTCACAGCATAAGTGACGAAATAATGTGTATCATAGTATCATAAGTATATCTATCAAACAAAATGGAAACTACTGGCGCATATCATATGCGTCCTCCCAGGTCGCCGAGTGCGGACTATAGATTTCCCACTAGACCTTGACTTGCTCCACCATTCGATGTTGTAGATGTCGAATACGATGGTCCAAGATGCATATTAGCTCAATCGTCAGCACCCCCTCATCCAACACTCGCCAAGTTCTCAAGTCAAAAATTGTGTAGGATCACTAAACAAAATGTCTCAAATAGAGACGTGAAATACATCGTGCAAAATGCCTCAAGAATCAGACAAGGCTAGTCAATAGGCCACGGGCCTCTCCTTTCCACAATCTCGTAGGTTACCACTGTTAGTACCATACAATGTACCTTTTTGCTCACACTTTTTGCTACCTTCACACCCTTGTTTCACTCACATTTAAACTCACATTATCACCTTACCCTATCTTTCAAAAGGTATACAACATATCTTCTCTTTACTATATGTTTAATCTGTTTTGCATATAATTTTACATTACTCTTGTACTTAACCATTGATCAGAAATGTATAAGTGTTGAAACAGTTCGAACTGCAGATTAGCATTGAGGCCTATTGTTGAAACAGTTAAAACATGCAACCCCTGTGGCTGAAACAGTCTGTCGATTACAATGCTGAAACAACAACTCACACAGAAGAAGTTTCTACACTCTCCATGGTCTATGATGTTGAAACAACAACTCACACAGAAGAAGCTGCTACACTCTCCGTGGTCAACAATGCTGAAAAAAAAACTCACACGGAAGAAGTTGTTACACAGTCCATGGTCAACGATGCTGAAACAACAACTCACACAGAAGAAGCTGTTACACAGTCTGTGGTCTACGATGCTGAAACAACAACACAAAACTGTTACATTGACCATAGTGGCCACACCTTGAGCTATCATTAACCATCGCTGCTTCCTGAGACCAAGTTGTTGAAACAGTCAGAACGCAAATCCCGTGGCTGAAACAACCCGTGATTTGCGATGCTGAAACAACATACAACAATAGTAACAAGAAGACAAATAAAGAAGTTGTTACTCCAGCCGCAACAACAACACCTCACTCAACACTTGTAATAACATTCTGTTGCAGGAGACTAGGATATCCTATTCCAGTTTAGAAAGTTGATCTGACTAAGAATAGGACTCAGATGTACACCTATAAATTATTGATCAAATTGTATCAAAGGGATCATCCTCTTTAAATAACATGAAATCATCATTAGAGAGGACCGACTATTTTAGCTAAGAAAGGATTTTATAGAGAAGGACGTGTTTTACTTCAGATTGTAATATGATACAGTTGACAGATGAATAAAAGACTGTTCTGAGCATTTCTCTCTAGTTCCTCTCATTTTAGGGGAATCTTGTGAGAAGGGAGGGCCCACCTTCTTCACAAGATTCACCCATTAGATTTATAGTGTGTTAGTGTTATTTTTGTTCATGCCTTGATTAAATTCTGCTTTGTTGAAACACTACTTTATTGAACTCTGTTTTTCTAAAACACTACTTTACTGAACTCTGTCTTGTTGTTACATTGTTTTCATATGATTCATGCTCGGGTAACTGTTAATCATTCTAGTTAGCAATCCTGCTTGGTGAATTTATGAAAGCTTGATAATCAGAGACAAGTGTTGAAGGTTCCTGCTTCAGGAATAGGGTCATGTTTTCTGTTAGAGATAGTTAGTCTTTAGTGTATGTCAATTATTTTAATGAGTTCATGAAAGTGTGCTAATCAGAAACAGGTGCTGAAGATTCCTACTTAGGGAATAGGGTCCTGTTCTCTGTTAGAGATAGTTAGCCTTCAGTGTGTGTCAATTATTTTAGTTAAGCAATGAGTTCATGAAGTGTGATGATCAGAAACAGGTGTTGAAGATTCCTTCTTTGGGAATAGGGTCATGTTCTCTAGTTGCAGGATAGTTGGTCTTTCCTGTTGTAGCATCTTGTTTTTATTTTAATGTCATCCAGGATTCTTCAATTAATCATTTCTTTAAACTGTGAGCTCTGCAATAGGTAGATTGCTTTCTTGTAATTCAAGTTAGAACTTCAGTTTGTTCAAAGGCAAAGTGTGATTAATATGACTTTACTACAACTTTAGGTTGCTTTTGAGATTGAGCATATATAGTGTGTGGTTACCTTTGAAATAAACAGACTTCCCTGGGTTGACAATTTATGTACCACTTGATTGTTTAGTTAAATAAACAATTATAGTGACCAACATTTTGGCACCGTTGCCAGGGAAGGTAATTATAGATTTCAAAAGCACTTATGATTTTTTAGATACAAAGATTGCATGAGAGGATGTGGAGACCCCAAATACACTGACCCTATAGGTGGTAGGGGCAGAGGAAGAGGAGTAATAAAAAATTATATTGACGAGATTATATCAAAGTCTGAATCTGCTGCTCAACGACCAAACTCTCGGAAACCAAAATCCCAACCTTCATTTCAAGCAAACTTTGAGACGGGGAAAGAAGTTTGGAGTCCTAAGACAGTCAAGAAACCAGTAGGAAATATTCAGGACAGAGCAAGCGCAACAGGGGAGCAGACATAAGAAAACATGGATGAGTACAATGAAGAATTGCATCATGAAGAACAGGCAGGTCCTGAAGGAGAGGTAAATGATGAAAACTCTTTTTCCACATTAGGATTTCCTATCAGTGATCTTCCTAGAGGGGTAGCCCCCATGAAGGACATTCCACTCTCAGAACTACCTAACTTTCATGGTTTGTCTTCAGAGGATCCTGATGAATTCCTTTTTGAGTTTGATATATTATGCAGAAGTTATGATTACATTTCCAATGCTCAAAAATTAAAACTATTTCCAACAACATTGAAAGGAAATGCACTAAGATGGTTCATGAGTTTTGGAGGCCATGTAATCACAACATGGGACCAAATGAAACAAAAATTTTTGAATAAATACCAGGACTATTTCCGAACAAGAGAAAAAAGGGAAAAACTATTTAAGATGATGCAGAAAGAGGATGAAAATCTGGAGGATTTTGTAGAAAGGCTACAGTATAATCTACAAAGATCCAATCACCCCAATGTAAGTAAAGATATTCTTAAAACTATATTATTAAAAGGAGTAAGGGATGACTGTCTAGATATGTTGAATATGCTTGGAAAAGGGGACATATCTAAGGAATCATACAATGAAATTGTTAACCTATGTAAAATATGTTCAAGAGGAGCTCCAAGAAATAGATCAGATAGCAGGGACACCACATTTTCAAGAGTCCAAAAATCAGCTAGTGGGGGAGCAACAAGAGCCGAAATAGGTAATTTACTTGAAGGTTTTAAAACTGAAATGTTAAGCTCTTTTGCCTCACAAATTGACACCCTGCAGATTCAAAAGAAGAAAGCAGAAGAAAAAGCAACCCTGCCCATCTTTTGTTCTAAATGCAAAGACAAGCACCCACGAAGGGAATGTCTATTGGAAAAAAAGCCAATCTGCACCATCTGTGATAAAGATCATGAGACTCAACAATGCCCTTCTCTACCAGGAATCAAGGTATCATTACAACCAACTAATGAAGAAGTTGAATATGTCTATCTGCTAACACAGAGAAGACAATGGCAACCGCGGGGACAAGGTACGAATCCTAACATGCCATTTACATCTTCTAATCATTGGAATAATTATCCTTCTTTCAATCAAATGAGTTACCCTCCCTACAATCAAATGCAATATCTAAATCAAATGAATTACCCACCAATGCAACAAACTAACCCAACCTTTGTTGATCCATCAATTTGCACTCCTTGGCCTCCACAACAACAACAACCATATCAGAGCCAATGGAATCCAAATTGGAGAGGACAAAAACCCCCCTTCCCAAATCAATTACCTCAATCACAATTTCTGCAACCACTCTCCTTAATATCAGGCACTCCACCAAACAATCAAATGATGAGACCCTAGCTACCTGTACAACCTAACCCTAACCCCAATAATAAAGTTGTGCAGTGCATTGATATTCATAACCAACCTACATTTTCTCTTCTCCCTGCGCAATGCAACGATATTCATTTACGATCTGGGAGAATAGTAGAACCTATCATAGCCGATGTTACCTCTTCTGATAAAGAGGAAACAAAATAGCATGATGTACCTGAAGAGGTACAATCATCCTCTAACAATTCTGCTGAAACAACAAAACCACCATTTTTTGAGCGTTTAGCTTTGACTAAAATGCCTGAGCCACCTGCTTTCAATCTTCTAGGGGAATTACAAAATATTTATGTCAAAATTCCTCTACTACAAGCACTCCGAGATGTACCAATCTATGCCAGGACGATGCGAGACATTTTTGTTAAGAAGACTGGTAGGAAAATTAAGGATCCCCTCAGAGTCCATGTTATGGGTGACTTGTCTGCACTAATGTCAGGTAAAGCCCCCCCAGTTAAATATGGTGATCCCAGCCACCCTACCGTCTCAGTACAAATTGCAAAAATGATAATCCCTCGATTCCTGGTAGACTTAGGTGTCGCTATCAATATTATGACTCTGGAAACCTCACAACTATTACAATTGAAAAATGAGACCAGAGACACCCCAACTATCCTAGAATTAGCTGACCGATCCACAATCAAACCAGAGGGATTCATTGAAGACCTAATTATCTCAGTGGAATCCTGGAATTATCCAGCTGACTTTGTGGTACTACAACCTAAAACAAAGTTGGGGGGGGCACCCTCTAATTTTGGGCGAGCCTTGGCTAGCCACAACAAATTCTTTTATCAGTTGTAGATCAGGTTCAATGACAATTTCCAATGGTTACGAAACTAAACAGCTTACCCTCAACCCTCATGCTACACCCTTGATTAATAATGATAATTCAGTATGGGTAGACTTTGATGATCAACTTGATCAACCCATTTTGACTATTAGACAAGCTTTAAGCCTTAAAGATTCCATTGAGGATGAAGTAATTAATAATTTTATTTGTGAACCCTCCTTTGTGACTCCAGAAACTCATAACCAACTAGTTGCACTGATGGAGTCAGATAATCAGGAAAACCTTAACTCTAAAAACCCACCTCAAACATCTTCCACCATATCTTCTAAAAGCATACCAGTGGAAATTGAACCTGGCAAAACAATGAACATAAACCCTAACCTCACAGATGCAGAAACACAACAATTAATGAAGTTACTTCTGGAAAATAAAGAAGCATTCGCATGGGACTATACAGATATGAAAGGAATCTCTCCCGAATTATGTACTCATCAAATATATATTAAGGAATATTGTCGATCGATCTGCCAATCTCAACGACGAATGAACCCTAATTTAAGAGAAATCCTTAAAGAAGAACTTCAAAAATTTCTCAATGCAAGGTTTATATATCCTATATCAGACAGTGAATGGGTTTCCCCGTTGGTAATAGTTCCTAAGAAAAATGGGAAATGGAGAGTATGTGTGGATTATAGAGCCTTAAATAAATCTACTCAAAAATATCACTTTCCATTACCATTAATTGATCAGGTGTTAGACAGTTTGTCAGGGAAGAATTTTTTCTCATTTTTAGATGGTTTCAGTGGGTATAACCAGATCAAAATTGCACCCCAAGATCAAGATAAAACCACTTTTACTATCCCTTGGGGAACCTTTGCTTATAGATTTCTCCCATTTGGACTATGCAATGCACCAGCAACCTTCCAAAGAGCAGTTATAGGAATCCTTTCTGATATGCTTAATGACTCTATGGAATTTTTTATGGATGACTTTACTCCTTATGGTGTCTCTTTTTCGGAAGCACTACAAAACCTTGAGAAAGTAATTAAACAATGTATACAAGCTCACCTCTCCTGTAACAACCCTCCTTGTTACGACGACGACTCTGTAACAGGTGTAAAAAAAAAAATTCTTTTTTGTTTAAGTGTGTGCGTGTAAAAAGGGTAATCGACGCACTTGACTCTACATCGCCACCCGACGACTAACCCGATTCAACCTTGATGATCACGCATGAAGACACAAGCTCATCACCATTCACTGCCACCGCTGAGGAAGGCGCATGACAAGAGGACTCCCACACGAAAGCCCAAGTTTAACCTTGTTTAAATGAACAACAACCCTTATGTATTCCTCCGAGTACGTTTGTTGTACGGAAATCCAGTACACTCCACCATATACGTTTATCAACAAAAGTAGTTACACTAGCACTACAATAAGGTAGCCATATCATTACAATCTCTAACTGCACTAACGCTGCAATAAAATGACAAGGATCAAGCAATTCATAGGATATCAACACTTAACAGGGTATTCTATTTATAATGCAAGAACGATACATGTACATATCCCCATCGGTATATGACCCTGATCTCGCTTTACAATACATTGCACATACAATATTAATGAACTTACATCTCATAGGTTGCCCACGCTAACAATGCATTTTATAAGAACTAGTCCTTCATTTCATGATACAAGATCCTTACTAGGTTACCACCCCTAACATCCAACTTATAACTCCTTGGACCAAGATTCGAACCAATAATTATCTCAACCACGCGATGATCATAACACCATGGTTGACACAACTTCAACATCTATTATCGTCGGTGCTAAGGTAACATATCATTAACTAAATGATTATTATGTAGACGTCAATAAGGTAATATTTACATTGCCATCTAATTGTATGATCGGTCTACATGCGTAAAGTATCATTAGCAGTAAAGTGCCAAATCAATCACCTTGCATTAATAACAATCTCATTCAAGACATGACAAATGACACTGCAAGCACCGCGATAAGTGCGGCATTACCAAAACCATCAATATCGCCATTAACGAGCTATCTACATTAAGGCAGTGGAATTAGAGCATCCTGGCTAACATCTTAAATTAATCCTCAGGAATAAATCTTCCTTGCAAATTTTTACTAATAACCTAGTTTTAA
>ML956077.1:48388-58692 GCA_009831015.1 Picea engelmannii | reverse complement strand
GAATTAGTCTATGGAAAGAGTGTTGTCTTTCCTATGGAATTTGAAATCAAAACCTTAAGGACTGCTTTAGCTGTCAACCTTGATTTGACCGATGCACGGACAACCAGGTTGCAGCAGCTTAATGAATTGGATGAAAAAAGACTAGATGGCATTCATCAGACAACTATGATTCAACAACAAAGATCAAAATGGCATGACAAAACTATCAAGCATAATAAGTTTCAAAAAGGTAATTGGGCCCTACTATATAACTCTTGGTTCAAAGAATTTCAAGGGAAACTACGTACAAGATGGCTTGGACCTTACGAAGTAGACACGGTTTTCCCCAATGGAACAGTAAGGCTCCTCACAGTCGATGACTCTAAAACATCGTTACTTGTAAATGGTCATCGGCTCCGTCTATACCAGCGCCCTATTTCGAAAGAATATTTTAAGGCCACATGTGTGGCAGACTCTCATTACCTCTTTTTAGAGGGGGCTCCTACCCCTCATTGCAATTAATTATTTTTAAGTTAATTTCTTTAGTATTAGATTAAATTTCATTTACTAATAATCCCTGTCAAGAAATACCATGTTACAATCGATTTTTGCAGATTCCCCATCAAAGCACAGGCCTACTAAGAAAGGACGATCCTACTTCAAGAAGAGGCAAGCTCTCCCATTACTGAAACACCACTGTTCAACAACTCTTTGCTCTTTATTCATTGCTAAAACACCATTGTTCAACAACTTTTTGACTTTCCCCACTGTTGGATGGTCCTACTTCAAGAAGAGGCAAGCTCTCCCATTGTTGAAACACCACTGTTCAACAACTCTTCGCTCTTTCTTCATTGCTAAAACACCACTGTTCAACAAATTTTTGACTTTCCCCACCGCTGAAACACCATTGTTCAACAATCTTTCACACCATTTTCCCCCATTGCTATTCAACAACCTTTCACCATTTTTCCCATTGCTGAAACACCATTGTCGACAACTTTTCGCCATTTTCCCATTACCAAAACACCATTGTTCAACAACCTTTCACCATTTTTTCCATTGCTGAAACACCACTGTCAGCAACCTTTCCCCTTCTCCCCATTGCCGAAACACTACAGTCCAACAATTCTTCACAGTTTCCATTGAAGAAACAATATCGTTCAACAATTGTTTCGCCCTTCTTTCTGTTGTTGAAACACCAACTTTTCAGCATTCTCTGTCAATAAGCTTTTGCGCTCTCATACTACATTTTGTCCTTCCAGTCAAAAAATCCTTGATACAATTCATCTAACAAATCAAAAAGTCTCTGCCACGGCTACTACAAAACTATTATGGACAGGCTCTATATTTTGTTTGAAGTATGAATCAAAAGGTAAAGGTGAGGTATGTAAATTTTATGTAAATACAATTAAGCTATAGTTAATGAGAAGATTCCAACTCATCATTACCACTCATGTAAAATCATTATTAGCCGCACTTAAAGGGGGGGGGTGGAGGAAATATCGAACCTTTTCACACGAATTAACCAACGCCATTCCTATTTACCATCCTTTCGTTTGTTTCACCACCATTTGTATGCCTTCACTCCAAAAACTCACTCTGCACAAAAGTTGTTACTCGACTCTTTCACGGTGTATTTTACTGAGTTGTTAGCTATGGGAGTCTCTGTTATACATTACGAACCCACCACGAAAGCCCTATTAGAACTGTATCCAGAATCCTATCAATTTTTTCTGCAGGCAGGATGGCTCGGTTATTTTTAGAGACTCCAGGGGTATGATCAACAATAGGTTCTCCAATTTGCTCAAAATCTCCAGGAAGACCATTCCATTGTTCAAGGGGTTCAGATTTCAGTTACAGAAGAGGATATAGCATAGGTTTCGGGTCTCCCTACGAATGGCATTCGCATGTTCAGCCGCAAACATATCATCCTGAATGTCCAACAAGATTTCCTCTTGCCAGGGGAATAAATTGAACCTAAAGGTCGAGGTGTCCGACTCAGCTCATTTCCACCTCCATGGCTGGAAGTTGAAAAAATCGTCAAACACTACCTCACCTGCGAAGTCCGATACCAGGTAGTCTACCATCATGATTTTGTCCTATTGTCTCATTTACGACATGATAGATTGGTGAACATTCCTTATTATTTTCTCGGTTGTCTTAAAAATATGTCGCACTATTGTAAAAAGGGAAAAGATCCCACCCTTTCGCTCACCGATCACCGCCTCGTTCAACTTCTTATCCAAAAGGGTTTTGCCCAAAAAAACCCTCCACTAAACAACCCACCCATAGATCCCCAAGAAGCTACTGAAATTCCCGAAAATCTTCAGGAACAACATCCTCAAAACCCTCCAGATTCTCCAGAAGTACCTAATAGTCTGCCTACAGACCTAATCAGTCCAATTAACCCCCCTACCATAACAATCCTGCCCCACACTTTACCAAAATCATCCACTCTTTCCCTTCATATTCTTAGCGATGATTCTGAACCAGAAAATTCTCCCTATCCCATCATTGAGGAAAAACCCCCACGTAAACGAAATAAAATTCCTTTCTTTCCGCCCTTTTTACAAAGAAAATGAACAAGGACCTCAACAAGGGCAGCCACTACTGTCGCTTCCCTATACCCCCAACCCATCCAACTAATACCCTGTACACATATAACCTCCCAAATGCTGGAATCTTTTCCTATTCCACCCACGACCACTGAAACACAAGAACCAGATGCCCAGTATGTTGAGACATCATCCGTTTCAAACCCAGTAGCTGAAACACAAGAACCAACTACTCATCCAGTAGTTGAAACACAAGAACCAGCTACCCATTTAGTAGCTGAAACACAAGAACCAACTACTCATTTAGTGGTTGGAACACAAGAACCAGCTACAGCTGAAACACAAGAACCAACTGCTGATATTGTTATTGAGACATAGGAATCAGATGCCCAGGGAGATGTAACATTACTTTCTTTACATCAAGAAGTTGAAACACTAGAATCAGCTGTTGATCCTGTAGTTGCTCCACAAGAACCAGCTAGTGAGGCTGTGACTGCTACACAAGAACCAATCACTCCTCAACCAGAACCAACAATGGCCTCTGTCTTACAGGAAAATGAGTTCCTAAGGTCTAAACTGGAAGCCTACAAGCAAGAGCTAGCCATGGAAAAGGAAGCCTATGAGAAGGAACTTAAATTGTACACCCTAGCTCGCATAGCAACCATGTCAGAGGGAACTACAATAGAGAATTAGTGTAGAGAATATATGTGCAGTCAATGTGGGGACATCTACTATCAAGCAGGCTACAAAGTAATTCAAATTCCAATGCCAGGAGCTTCCCCTGAACCTTCGAATTTTGTAGTCAAAGAAGAACACCCTGCTATTACACAAGAACCAGCAGGACCTTCCAAAATTAAGACTGAGCCCTGGCCTGCAACAAATGTCAAATATGAAACCCTTGCTTTTGTTAACAAAGATGTACAAACATTGCCTATTGATGAATATGCCCCTCCCAGCCAGATCAATACCCACACTTTTGTGGAACAAGCCACCCATACCCTACCTCGGCCTACTACTTGCAACGCTGAAACACAAACTTATCCATGGGATGAGCAGGCAATAATAGAAAAATTGAAAAACGCGTTTGTTGTTACACATGCCAAAAACCTACAGGAACACAGACAAATTTGGATAAATCATACCTACTCAAATTGGGAAGCTTTGGAGAAAACACACCAGGAATCTCGTGCCCTTAAGAAACAGAACAAAGAGCTAAAAGGCAGATTGCTCCTGATATTTGACTTGGCACAAAAGCTATTGGCTGCAAGGAAACCATCCTACAATTACTCTATGTTCCTCATGGAATGACTCACATGGTTTCAAATCAAATCAATCACAGAAGGCAGACCCCATGCAGTGTTACATCCAACAGATTTTGTTAAAACCTTTGCAGAATCCTCTACTATGGATCAACACCTCCTCTGTGAGGCATATTTTCATAATGAGGCCATCCCTGAGAACCGACAGCTTAATCTTAACCCTTTTGTCGGTGAAATCCATCTTAGGGCACTCACCTCCTTCCTTAACAATCAGATTATATGGCAAGATGACTTCCTAGCTGCCAAGCACAATGAGGATAATCACCTTCTCTGGATAAGGCCAGAACCACAAAATGTTGCCACCTTTGTTACAGAGTATTATCAGTTTTTAAAGAAACCAGGGATGACTCAACACATTCAACAACTACAGACAACAGTTCTTCAGGATTGTCAACACTTCATTAAATCAATAGAGATTGTTTCCCTACAGGAAAACAACATGTTTTGGCAACAATGTACTGAGATAAGACAGGAACACAATCCTTTTAGCCCCACTAATCTTGAGATAGAAATCTCCAGGGTACCTAACTACATCAAGTGTGTTCAGCAATGTGTTGAAAGCTGGATAGGGTACCAGTTTCATTTTCCTATCCTCTGGTTGCCAGCAGAGAAATATCAAGTCCATTATAAGCTGCTCAAGAAGGCCAAAACAACAGCTTAGCAAAGGTTACAATGCGTTCAAGGGTTCATATCTCCAACAAACATCACCTTCCATAGATATTGCTTGAGTAACTTGCACTCTCAAAGTCAGTATTCAGATTCTGATTCAGAGTGAAGTTGTCTGAGGACATGCAACATTTTAAGTTGGGGGGGATGTTAGGACCATACAATGTACCTTTTTGCTCACACTTTTTGCTACCTTCACACCCTTGTTTCACTCACATTTAAACTCAAATTATCACCTTACCCTATCTTTCCAACGATATACAACGTCTCTTCTCTTTACTATATGTTTAATCTGTTTTGCATATAATTTTACATTACTCTCGTACTTAACAATTGATCAAAAATTTATAAGTATTGAAACAGTTCGAACTATAGATTAGAATTGAGGCATGTTGTTGAAACAATTAAAGCACGCAACCCCTGTAGCTAAAATAGTCTGTGGACTACGATGCTGAAACAACAACTCACACAGAAGAAGCTTCTACACTCTCTGTGGTCTACGATGTTGAAACAACAACTCACACAGAAGAAGATGCTACACTCTCCATGGTCAATAATGTTGAAACAACAACTCACACAGAAGAAGTTGTCACACAGTCCATGGTCAACGATGTTGAAACAACAACTCACACAGAAGAAGTTGTTACACAATCCGTGGTCTGCGATGTTGAAACAACAACACAAAACGGTTACATTGACCACAGCAGATGCACCTTGAGCTAGCATTAACCATTGTTGTTGCTTGAGACCAAGTTGCTGAAATAGTCAGAACACAAATCCCGTGGCTAAAACAGCCTGCAATTTGCGATGTTGAAACAACATACAACAACAGTAACAACAAGACAAATAAAGAAGTTGTTACTCCAGCCGCAATAGCAACACCTCACTCAACACTTATAATAGCATTCTGTTGCGGGAGACTAGGATATCCTATTCCAGTTTAGAAATTCGATCTGACTAAGAATAGGACTCAGATGTACACCTGTAAATTGTTGATCAAATTGTATCAAAGGGATTCTCCTCTTTAAATAAGAGAAAATCATCATTAGAGAGGACCGATTGTTTTAGCTAAGAAAGGATTTTACAGAGAAGGACGTGTTTTACTTCAGATTGTAATATGATACAGTTGACAGATGAATAAAAGACTGTTCTAAGCATTTATCTCTAGTTCCTCTCGTTTCAGGGGAATCCTGTGAGAAGGGAGGGCCCACCTTCTTCACAAGATTCACCCATTAGCTTTATAGTGTGTTAGTGTTATTTTTGGTCATGCCTTGATTAAATTTTTCTTTGCTGAAACACTACTTTATTGAACTCTGTTTTTCTGAAACACTACTTTACTGAACTCTGTCTTGCTGTTACATTGTTTTCATATGATTCATGCTTGGGTAACTGTTAATCATTCTAGTTAGCAATCCTACTTGGTGAATTTATGAAAGCTTGATAATTAGAGACAGGTGTTGAAGGTTCCTGCTTCAGGAATAGGGTCATGTTTTCTGTTAGAGATAATTAGCCTTCAGTGTATGTCAATTATTTTAATGAGTTCATGAAAGTGTGCTAATCAGAAACAGGTGCTGAAGATTCCTACCTAGGGAATAGGGTCCTGTTCTCTGTTAGAGATAGTTAGCCTTCAGTGTGTGTCAATTATTTCAGTTAAGCAATGAGTTCATGAAGTGTGATGATCGAAAACAGGTGTTGAATATTCCTTCTTTGAGAATAGGGTCTTGTTCTCTGGTTGCAGGATAGTTGGTCTTTCCTGTTGCAGCATCTTGTTGTTATTTTAATGTAATCCAAGATTCTTCAATTAATCATTTCTTTAAACTGTGAGCTCCGCAATAGGTAGATTGCTTTCCTGTAATTCAAGTTAGAAATTCAGTTTGTTCAAAGGAAAAGTGTGATTAATATGTCTTTACTACAACTTTAGGTTGCTTTTGAGATTGAGCATATATAGTGCGTGGTTACCTTAGAAATAAATAGACTTCCCTGGGTTGACAATTTATGTACCACTTGATTGTTTAGTTAAATAAACAATTATAGTGACCAACAACCATGAACCTAGGAGATAGTTTAGCCCCTTTTTCCAAATGGATCAAACTCTTATGTCGTTTCAGCTGCAAGAATACTCAATCGCCACATTGTAAATATGGTCGACATGACGCACATCGACATAACTCTTCTGTCGATCCTCCACTTCCTGGATCCTTTGTCTTATAACTTGCATTTAAACTACCATTTCTTGGATCGCTTCTGGTCCCACCAAGACCCTATCCTCAAGCCGATCCCAAATCAAAGGCGTCTGACATGGTCGCCCGTAAAGAAACTCGAAAGGCATCATCTTAATGGTGCTTTGGTAACTGTTGTTATAAGCAAATTCCATCAGTGGTAATAATTCTTCCCAATTCTTTTGTTGGTCCATCACGTACATGCACAACATGTCCTCCAAGGTCTAGTTCATTCGTTCGGTCTACCCGTCAGTCTCTAGGTGATACACGGTACTAAAGTTAAGTTGGGTTCCCAAGGCCTCTTTAAAACTCATCCAAAATCATCCAGTAAACATCGATATTCGATCGTATATAATCGTCTTAGGCACGCCATGCAACCTCACAATATCACTGATGAAAACTCTAGCTATGTCAGGTGCCTGATACATCGTACACACAGGAATAAAGTGAGAACTCTTCGTCAAAGTGTCTACTACTACGAAAATTGAGTCATGTCTCCTTGTCGTAAGTGGAAATCCAACAATAAAATCCATCGATATAACCTCCCATTTCAATTTCGAAATAACATGTGGTTGTAGTAATCCTATTGGGTGTCTATGTTCAACCTTTACCTACTGACATTCTAGACATCTAACCACATAGTTGACTATGTTTACCTTCAATCCCTTCCAGACAAACAAGCGTTTAAGGTCTACCCTGATCTTCGTGACTCCCGGCTGAGCCATGTAGACGCCTATATGAACCTTGCTTACGATCATCATCCTCAACTCGTTGTTCGGTGGTACATAAATCATATTTTAAAACCTCAATAAACCATCGCTATCAAATGAAAATCCTTCAAATCTTGGTACCATCATTGTGTTTTGTCCAATAAAAGCCTCGACCTCTTTGTACCAGTCATTGTCATGCTGTAAAGTTAGAATCTTTTCATGTAGATTTGTCAGAAGAGGCAACACCGAAAAGATGTGTGGTCTCTGACTCAATGCATCTGCCACTCGGTTCACTGTTCCTTTTATGTAATTAATCTTAAAGTCATACTCGCTAAGCAACTCCAACCAATGTCGTTGTCACGCGTTCAGGTCACTTTGCGTAAAGATGTGTTGTAGTCCATGGTGGTCAGTCTTTAGTTCAATTTTGTGTCCAACAAGGTAGTGTCTCCAAACCTTTAAGGCATATACGATGGCTAACAAATCCAAATCGTGCATTGTGTAGTTCTCCTCATGCCTTCTCAGTTTCCTCGAGATGTAAGCGATCACTTGTTCATTTTGCATCAAGAATCTGCCTAAGCCTTCCTTGGATGCATCAATGCATACCAAGAATTTTGTGTCCATGTTAGGGAACTTTAGTATCGATGTTGTTGTCAACAAATCCTTGATCCTTCGAAATTCTTCTGCGCATTTATCGGTCCAAACAAACTTCTTGTTTTTCTTCTGCAATTTCGTGATCAGATTTTCTATCTTTGAAAATCCCTCAACAAACTATCGATAGTATCCTGCTAAAACCATGAAGCTACACACTTCTGGGACATTCGTCGGTGCAGGCCATTCCATAATAGCTTCGACCTTGGCTAGATTCATGGCGATGCCTTCACCGAAGATGACATTCCCTAAGTAGTAAATCTTTGATTCATAAAATGAGCATTTGGACAACTTCCCATACAATTTGTGCTCTTGCAGACACTGTAGTACCAAACACAAGTGCTCGTCATGCTCCTCCGTCATCTCAGAGTAAATCAAAATATCATCAATGAATACTTGGACGAAATTGTCCAAGTACTCGCGGAACACCCCATTCATCAAACTCATAAATACCCCTAGGGTGTTTATCAGTCCAAAAGGTAAATCAGTAAACTCATAATTTCCAAATGTCATCTTAAATGTGTTCTTAGGGACATCATATTCCTTAATCCGTAACTGGTGGTACCCTGATCGCAAATTGATCTTTGAGAACACCATCGCACCCTTCATCTGATCAAACAGATCATCAATCCTCGGCAACGAATTTTGATTCTTGATCATGGCCTTGTTCAATTGACGGTAGTCAATGCAGAGCCTCCATGACCCATCCTTCTTTCATATGAAAATAACAGGCGCACCCCATGGTGAAACACTTGGACGTATTAGTCCCAGGTCCAACAATTCCTTTAGTTGCATTCTCAACTCCTGTAACTCCGGGTTTGACATCTGATAAGGCATTCTCTCTATCGGTTCAGTCCATGGTTTTAGGTCTATGGTAAACTCCAATTCCCTCTCCGACAAAATCCAGGTAACTCCTCCAGAAATACATCTGCAAACTCTCTCACCATCGAAAGGTGTTATAGACCTTCCGCTACTCCCTTCTCATTTAACGCTAGGATCACAAAAAGCTTTCACCCCTTGCACATGTTCTTCCAAAGCTGCAATGAAGAGATGAACCTTAGGGAAACTCATTGGTTCCGACCTACAATCATTCATCTTTGTCCCTCATCATTGACCAAGCTCAACTGTTTCATCTTACAGTTGAGTATCGACTCATGCGATTCCAACCAGTCCATACCAATCACGACGTCATAAGATCCTAAGATCATGACGTATAGGTTGGACCTGGTGACAAAATCTCCCAGGTTAAGGGTACAGCTCGTAACCTTTCCTCCAACCTTCTGTTTGGCTCCCGAAGCCATCTCTACGAAGCTAAAATCACCCTGTTCGACTGCCTTTACCTTAGTCCTTTTTAGCGCTGCACCCAAAATGAAACTCTCAGTAGCACCAGGATCTATAAAAATACTAAGGGTCTGGTCAGCGATGGTACCCGACGTCTCGAGCACAGTCGAATGGTGCTCTGCTTGGTGGTTATTCACCACTGCATAAATCTGATGGGCCTTTCCCATATCTCCCATGATAGGGGGTCCAACTTAACTAGACACTCTAGTCCTCTCCACCGAGCAGTCGCACTGGTAGTGTGGCTCCCTACACATCCAACACCCCTTCTTTGGTCCAATACTCCTGGTACCTGCAGTAGAAGATGCATTCTAAAATAAGGACAAACTCAAACTTCTTAACCTTAAGTTTTTGGGTAACTTGGTGCGGAGCATATTGAAGCAGCTTCAAAACGGGCCTCATACTTGGGCATTGTGCAGCTACCTCATCAAAAGACATCGAACACGTTGAGATGAAACCCAACAAATTCCTTAGAAACATACCTCTACTAGAACTGTCCCTCGAACAGTTCCCATGACATGTCACCAATGACCATGTTCAAAAGGGGCATGAGCATCTTCTTCCATAAAAGAGCGCTCCCCTTCAGTCGAAATACCACCATGTGGACTTTCATGCTCGAGGTCGTAAACACGAAGTGTGAAGCACATGCCTTTCTCTACAACAATGATTTGATGACACCATCATCCGTGACACTCGTGGACACTAGAACTCATCTCTCTTGAGATATTGGACGATGCTAATGGTACTATCTATTTCGTGTTGCGCACCCTCAGGGGCACCCTCTAAATGCGATCTCCACGAGGACATGTTAAGTTTTTTACTTAATGCAAGGACTAATACTCACGGGTTTTCTGCAGTGGAAATCCTCAT